>APFE031547904.1:124528-167535 GCA_000404065.3 Pinus taeda
TAAGAGAAAGTGCGGAACCAGAGTTATATTGCTTTTTTGATGTCTTTCTCTCTTTTCTCAAGCTTGTTTTGAAGAGATGAGGTTTAAGACTTGCTTAGGAAGCTGGTATAGGTGATGATAGGCCTACACCGACTGCAAATAATCAAGGTGACGATATTTTTGTGTAACACATGGCAAGGAATAAAGTTTGCAAGGCGTGAATAAGGAGTTTAAAGGCAAAATTAAGGAAGGCATCAAAGAGGCAAAAGAAACAAAAGGAGCATGATCAGCTTCAGATATTGGCCGAGGCATCCTTGGATCAACATAGCTCTTAATAAAGAAGGTCTAGCCCAAATTTCAAAAAAATTGGAGCAATTTTTGCATTTTGAAAATTTTTTGCACAAAAAACAGAGTTTTCCTCCCTATGCGCCGCACCGTGCGGCGCTCGCTTTTGCTAGAGGGCTCCAAATCACAAAAACTTTGCATTTCTGGATTTTTCATGAAACGTTATGCTTGCCTACCTATGGCCAATAAATTTGGGCAGGTTTTTAGCCCTCAAAGAGGTCAAAAACACTCAAAAAATGACCTCCCTGCCCCTATTTTGACACACAGGAAGCAGCCTTGGGAGATTTGATTTTTGGCAGGGCAAATGAAGGCAAAATTGAAAAATTACACTTGGGTTGGAAAGTAGACAGGTATGCCTTTTCAACAAACCTACTTGGAACTGATTTGGAGATTGGGAAGGCCTCCAAAAGTGGGTCCAAATAGGCGCGGCGCATAGAGAATCAAGCGTGGCGCATAGAGGAAAAATTGCCAGTTTGACCAAGTTTTGCTCTGTTTTTCACCCAACTTTACCTAGTTTGACTTTTTCACTTTCCTAATGGCAAATTGTGTAATTCGATGAACATTGATGGATCATGATGTAAATATGTTAGATTTTTACTTGTAGAGGTAGATTCATCAGTTTAGAGGTTGTTTGAAACTAAATGAATCAGTTCCCTTGTTTCTAGAGGCATGCTATTTCATTGCTTGATTTCTAGTTCCTAGTTTAGAATCAGTTGGATCAGCTCCTAAACATGTGAGCTCGACCCCTAGAGGCAAGGATGAGCTATGCTTTGTCTATATTATGTATTTTTTCAGTCATTAGCATGGTTGGACTCTTGAGAAAGCCTTGAGCTTCATTGTACACTCATATCAACATTTTGGCTAAGGAATTGAGACTAGGATTTGCAGTACTCTTTGGGATCCCTGTGGAATTTGTTTTGGTACAGTTCTTTCTTATGTCTTTGTGAAATTATTCATGTGTTATGTATATAATTTCTCTCTTATTTCTGCTCAGCTAAACAAACAAGAGTGTAAGTAGAATACATTGAAATTTCCAGCGCTCTACTTGAAGTTTGCTTTAGTTTTTTATGTTTTCCACTATTTGGAGAGGATCCATGGCTTCTCTTTCCCTCTTCAACTCCTCCTCTGTCTGAAGCCATCCATCTCACTTGATTTAGAGTGCCAAATTCAATTGCCTACCTTGCCCCATCAAGATCCCTGTAGCACTGTGCCTCATTCCATTGCCTAACTTGCCCCATCGAGATCCTTGCAGGACTGTGCCTCATTCCCCGCACCCAAAATATGCCTTCTCATTTGAGCCAACAACTCATCAATTCATTCAAATTCCTCTTGCACATGTTAACCTAGCCTAAAATCAGTAGTTAAATCAATCATCTCAAGCCTTTAGTGAATATAATTTGCTGAGATAGACCCGGAGAGAGCCCTCTCCTGACCTGGTAGGGCTAGCTACTAGGCTGAGCGTGGTTTGATGTTGGCCCTAGATCCTACCTTTTCAGCCTGAGGTAAATCTAGGCTCTAACACGCGCTTTGATTGCTCATAGTAATGCTTTAGCTTTCGGATGGCCTCCTCCAATGATCTCATCTCATCGAACTCAATCTTGTATTTGAATGCAATCATTAATCCACTAATGAATATATAAATCTTGGCCTTCACCTCCTTGAGGTAAGGCACATACCTCAATAGCTCCAAGAACCTACTAGTGTACTCCTCATCTTTCATCGATCCCATCTTTAGCTCATAGAATTCTTTTTCCCTATCGTCATAGTACCTCTCCAATAGATACTTCTTTCAGAATAGCCTCTCGAACTCACTCCAAGTCAAGTCTTCCTCATGAATACCTCTGACATTCTTCATGTGTTCCCACTAAATATCTTCTTTACCTTTGAGACTGAATGTAGTTATTCTAGCTTTCGTGTTATCTGAATGGTCATGCAACTTGAAGAACTTCCTCATACCAAGAAATCATGCTTCTGCATCCTGTGACTTCTTCACCTCTCCATCAAATGTAGGTGGGTTTTCTTTCTTAAACTCGTACAACATATATCCCCTGCCACTCCTCCTATAAGGATGATAATGATGTCAATCATAATGCCTATCATAACCATAACTAAAATAATACCTGTGGCTATCACCTCTCCTATCTGGAGTATCCAAGGGCCTGCCATCTTTGATCATGTCATCTCCATCCAACTTGTACTCACCATGAGACCTACTTCCATATGCCCCATTAGTTTTTTCCTCCTGCTCATGGCTGATCCGCAATGGTCCTTGTCACTGCAATTCTAAAAAACTTTGAAGTATCACTACATTTACTTCTTGTTTCTCCTATGCTTGTATGAATTCGTCATTGTCTGCCTTACAAGTCCTTATTTCTGCCTTTAAGATTCTCAGTGTATCTACAAAATCAGAAGAGTGCCCAACACCGTGTTGCTCATACGATCCATAGGGAGAGTCTCAAAAATTGTAGTTTACTATCATCCTATTCATCTTCGATATTCTTCCTACAAAGTATATCATGTCAACTAAACCAAATCACAATAAACCAATGTACCTTAGCATAATTCGAGAAGGATATCTCATCTGTAGGATCAACAAATCAGTTTCATACATGTATAACATAATCATGATAGCATATAGAAATATAACACATAACCATATAACCGTATAACCATAATTCTAGCTAGATTCCAATCATCAATGCATGATCATATCAACTACACATACCATGACCTCATGCATGACAACAACCACCACATCAATGTACACTTGACCACATGTGAATACTAATGTTCATAAACAATGCATAATCAACCATACACTCATGACAACACACTCCACAACAACACCTTCAACTTCCCATGGCGACCTCATTGCAACCATAACCCATACCATACAAATGCAACAAGCACATGGTATTACAACACAAGAAACACATATATAACTGACATGAATGCATGACCAACACAACCCATCCAGTCCGAGGGGTGAACCATGCTCTGATACCACTCAAAAACACCCTCCTCCCACATCTACCTAAGTAACCGACCAACCAGAGTAAACATGTGATGAGAAGTTACTATCATATGATTTGACTCTCTATATGTTATTTAAGGAAGTGGAACACATCAAACATACCTTCCACATCAGCAACATAACTCCCAAGAGCCATCCCAACCAATCAGGTAACCAACCCCTGAGACCAACTGAAGTTTTAATGCATCAAACCCCAAGACACACCCTAGATATGGACCAACGTGCGTCCTGGAGGCTCCATATGCTCCCACAGTGAGGGAAAGCAAGTGTCTGAGGATTTGTTTCCTCAGTGTTGTGCCTACGACTCCAAGATTTGTGCCACTTTTTCAGCCCAGAACCTAGGTCACTGCCCAGAACTCAATGACACCTTTAGAAATGAAATTTCATAGTGGAACAAAGATACATCTACAAAAAAATCAACAAGGACTAGAATCAACCCCTACTAGCCATGCCATGCATTTTGTCAAACATGTCACAAGTATGAAAGCTACTAGTCTTAACAATAGAACTCAGCATAGGGGTCTCATACTTATCTGAGAATCGCTAAGAAGCATTGATGCCTCAACACAATAGCTGCAATTTCATCTATTAGTCCATAGATATATTGCTCATTCATTTACAAGTAAAACCATGATGAGAGCCAGACATAGCCACTGTCATAATAGATGGTCATAACCAACATAATAACAACAAAAATACCAAGGAAAAAAGACCATATAAACTAGTATAATACTCATGAATTAACAAGGAGAAATGACCTCATATTAATGATGCAAAAGACAAACCAGGTGTGGTACTTCCACGAACCACTTGACCGTAGACATGGTTGAGCCAAATCTCTCTTCATCCAGTCACCCTGGTGCCATATTCCAAGCATGAATGTGGTATCTCATGGAAAAATCCATCAAAACCATATTAGGGCTTCTAGAGGCCAAACCACATCAACCCATGAAATAATGCTTCCACCTAACAGTCGGACATCACAAACCATCACCATATTAACCTCTACCCAAGCCTTCTAGGACACCAGAGCATTTGTTCCAACCAAGGCTTCCAGGACTAGTAACTCAACTCATAGCTTCTGTTGGGCTTCCAAAGTGTTTGTCCAACCAGGGGTTCCAGGACTAGTAACTCAACCCACCAAGGGCTTCTAGATCATTTTTCCAACCAAGGCTTCCAGGACTAGTAACTCAACTCAAGCTATTACAGGGCTTTCAAAGCGTTTTTCCAACTAGGGCTTCAAAGAACTAGTAACTCAACCCAAGCTAAAGGAAAAATGAGAACCAACCAGAAAAACAAAGAAATGAAACCACAACACCATTTCTATCCAGGGAATGGTAAGGCTAGGGAAATCCATTGTTAATCCAGGAAATCCTCCATGCTAATGACAAATCATGACCAATAAACCACATACATATGCCATGCATGCCAAAACTAGTGAGGAAAACATACATGCAACTCGGTACCTGCAAGAAAAGCCCATTGAAGTTGGTGATCCCGATGTCCTCTTGCGCTTTCCTACTCTTCCTTTTCCATTTTTCTCCAAAACTCCAAGTATGCCACACTCCTCCTAGAGTGATCCAAGAAATCTCTAAGTGTCCAAGAGTATGAGAGAGAGAGAGAATAGAGAGGGAGCTCCAAAACTAAACTGACGAAAGTCTGTGAACTGATCCTCAAAAGCCTTTTTATCAATGAGGCCTCTATTTTCTTCATTTTCCTCCTCACATGCAACCCATGACCTTTCACCTCCATTTTCTCCTAATTTTCATTATTTTCATAAATAAATGTGCCAAAATGCCACTTTGCCTATCCAAATCCTTTTCCATTGCCTTTGCCAACTTCCTTAGCCATTAATCAATCACTTGTGATCCCCATCAATATGCTTTTGCCCAACATTCAAATTGGAATAAGTGTCCCATGACCTTGGTAAATATTTTATCTTTATTAACTTTGACATAGATTTTGGACCAAATATGTTACAGAGCAAGTTGTCACTAGCCTAATCTATGACATAATAGGGCTAGGAGAAGTGGAAACTTTAGTTTTTAGGGGTGAACTCATGAAAAATTAAAAGGTGAATAAAGACAAAAACATAAGTTAGACAATGACTAGACCAGTTATAGTTCCACATTCCTCCATAATTACAAAAATGAGGTGACAAGATAAGTTAATTGGCATCGATTTTATTAACCAATCATATTGACAGGCCTTTCCTTTCAAGATAAAGACCTTGACTCTTCTAGAAAATAATCCTAAAAATAAAATGTAATTGCTTTTTTCTTCGAAGCTCATACCTAACCCCTAACCCCTTCGTGTGTAATTGCTTTTTCCTTAAAAAAATCATACCTAACCCTTTCCTCTTTTCTTCCATAAATATGTGTAAGACATATCTATTACACTAAATAAGTTCAGTTACCAATAAAATTTTTCCTACTCTTTCTAGTACAGAGTACTTTCAATGAAAATAAACTTTATCAAAATACAATAATAGACACGAGAATCACAATATTTAAAAAACAAATTATATTGGGGACTAATTGATTTAAATTTTACTTTCCACATATTAAAAAATTATTAATGCAAAGAAGAGAAATCCCTTTATTAATAGCATGCGTTTTTATTAAAAAAAATTAATTAGAGAGAATACATAAATCCCAATATTTTAAAAACAAATTATACTGGGGACTAATTGATTTAAATTTTACTTTCCACATATTAAAAAATTATTAATGCAAAGAAGAGAAGTCCCTTTATTAATAGCATGCGTTTTTATATAAAAAAAATTAAACAGAGAGAATGCATAAATAATGTTAAAGGTGAGAATGAAAAAAACAACACATTTATGATTTTTCTCTTAATTTAAATTCATAATCTTAAAATTAACAAAAATAAATAATTATTTTTAATAATATAATTTACTTGATTATTAAAATATATTTTTACTCAAAGAGGTGAATGAAATGTTTATGAAGAATGAAAAAAGAAATAGAAAAGAAAAAAAATCATAAAAATATTTTTTTTATGTATTTATGTTAAATATAAATGATTCAGCTATAGTGGTGTAATTTAAAATTTTAAATTAAAAAATATTATAATAATTATAATAAATTAATAGTTGATAAATATTTGATATGCATCTATCTATAATGAACATCAAAATATTTTATTATATATTTTAAGTTAAAATTTAAAAATCATTTAAATTAACTATTTATAGATTTGTTTAAAATAATTATAACATGGGTTAATATGATGAATACCATACACTATATGTTGAAAAAATCATAACTCATTTGACATAACATTTGTTCATATGACATTTTTTTTAATTAGTAAATTTAATTAAAGGACAAAAAAGAAATAACTACTTTGGAACTAAATATCAACTTTTTATTTAGGTATACTACTAAGAATATTCTATAAAGATTAAATCCCTACCATCCACTTAATAATTATTGATAATTAAAGTAAAATTGTGGAAGCCCTCATCTAAAATAGACATGCATATTGGTATAACTAGTGCACTCATATAAATTAAATGGTTGATAGGCATCAATACATGAAAAACATAAAATCACTTACCCCGTGATACATCTCACATTGAGTGGATTAAAAAAAGTCATAAAAATTAACTAAATTAACTTTATTTAAAATTATTATTGTTATTAATTATAACTAGAATTAGCATATCACTGAAACATATATACATTTTAAAAAATATATAACGTTATTCTTAACCATGAAGATTCATCCCCACTTTACCATGGAAATTCTTAACTTGTAAATAGTTTTGTTACAATACCATGACCTAGCAATACCACATGTCCACTTGTTGATATGACATTTTCTTAAATTTGAGATAAATGAATTAAAAGGGCATAATGAACTCGAAGATAAATATTAACCCTTGATTTGTGAATATTACTATGAATGTTTTGACATATTTCATGGAGCTTAAGTCTCTACCATCCACCTAATAATAAGTGATAATTAAATTCAAATTTTAGAAGGTCTATTATGAAGAAAAAAAATTCATAAGAATTAACTAAATTATAAGTTTATTTAAAAAAATAATTATCATTAATATTAACTATATATTGAGATTTGAAGTACATAGCTTTGGAAAACCCTAGCTAATTTTCTACGAAACCTTAATTACTCTCGCAAGTTTCTCCAATTCTAAGTGCTCTTCCAATGGAATATGCCAGTGGACGGAGTGGAAACATTTCCTACAACAAAGTTGTCTCTGAAGGAACTCACCATAATCAACCCCCATATTCCAATCCGTATTCATTGGTTGGAAAACTATATGGAGTTCACCAAAACAACTAAAATGCAGGTGGCCACTCTAATAAATGGAGACCAGAGAGCTACTTACGTAAAGTAGTAGTTGATCCTAAATTTGAGGTGAGCTCAAATCGAATTGGTGAGTACATATACATTTTATGCATGACCCTGCACTAATCATCAAGTTTTTGGGAATTTTTCCATCTGAGAATGCTCTAAGCCATTGGGTTTACAACAAATGGAAGCCTAAAGGATAGATTAAGACAGAACTAGGAACAAAGGGATTCTTTACCACTGTTTTTACAAGTCTTGAGAATTAAAATCGAGTTTTCAAGAGTGACCCATATTTTTTTAATTTTGTAGGACTCTCCCTACAATTTTGAACTAAGTGCTTTGTCCTAAACAAAGAGGACTTCGCAACAACACCCATATGGATTTGTATGTAGTCTTTACCACGAGAGTTTTAGGATGAGGAGACATTAGCAGAAATTGGGAATGTGATGGGACACTTGGTCAAGATATCTAAGACAACCACATAAGAAAAATATATATCCTATGTTCGAATATGTGTCAATGTGAACATTTTAGAGCCTCTTTAGAAATCAATAGATATCTACAATTAGAATGAATTGTGGAAGGAAATACTTGATTATGAGCACATTCCTTTTAGATGTTAGTGGTGCAATGAATGTGTCCATTTATGCGGTATTTATCCTCTGGTGGCCTTGAACAATAACAATGAAGCCTCCTTAACGCAATATAATGACGAGTTTAACGTGGTAGAAAGAAATTTCCGTAACACTAAATTCCCCCGCATGACTCAGTATCCCCAGGTGTGTAAAGGGGCGAAGGTGAAAGGCCCAATTCATAATAGGTATGAGTTGCTCGCATCTTTAGAATCCACCAACCCCATCATGAACAAGAAGTCTCAACAGGTTCCTCCCTCCTCGTCGACTCAGCCACAACTATCATCTAATTTCTAGATGTTACAAACTATCATCTCGCAATATTCAACCCAACCAACCATTGAAGCCACTAATCAACCACAATTTCCCCTTATATTCCTTCATGCAACACTAGAGGGGACAAAGAAACTCCTCGATCAAGTTGAGTATATGGATTTGGACTCATTGAATCTCCCAAAACTAGCAAAGGCATGGAAAGGTAAGGATCTATTCACTCTCCCATAGCACTAGTTATTCCTACTAGGAAAAATGTATCTCAAGTATCAACATGTTGTATTGAAGTCAAATTCGAGTGTGTTGGGTAGTGGAACAATGGGAGTACAGACTGACTTGCTAAAGAATCTAACAAATCCACACATGGAGGAAAGGAAGTAGGGCCAAAAAAGCAACTTAAAACTAGCAGACTAGCTTGGAGGCGCATTAGTTAACTAAAGGTGAGTTAAGGTTATCCTAGAGGAATTTTGGGGATCCAACAAATCTCAACCATGAAAATAGTCTCATGGAATGTGAGGGGCCTGAATAGAAAGTGTAAACAAAGGCTTCTCAGAGAAAAATGGAAACCAAAACATCCTTTAATCATGTTAATCCAAGAAACCAAATTATTTGGTGAGATCCTTTCTAATAATATTAACAAATGGGGCAACAACTGGTGGAGGAAAGACCAAGTAATGGAAATAGACGTTCATGGGCACTCTGGAGGTATAGTCATTATCTGGGATGATCATATGTTTGAGTCACCAATATGTTTGTTATATTTTGTATTTTGACTATATAATTCTAGTTAATTAGATCTAGGGAATATTACCATCTTTCAAATGTGTATGGCCTGAATACTCTAAATAATAAATCATTGTTCGTCAAATATATTGTTTACACTGATGCCTTAATCTTACCATATTCATGGATAATTAGGTGGGATTTTAATCTAATTTAATCACTCATTGAGAAGAAAGGAAACATCCAGAGGCTAGAGACTAAAGTGACACTATTTCAAGAAGCAATAGATTCATCTTGCCTCACTGAGGTAGAAATAAATAATGGTATCTATACCTAGAATAATTAGCGAGGAGGTCATTAGGAGGTGGCATCAAAGTTGGATCAATTCTTAATTTCTGAGAACATCATGAGCTAAGACATGTTCATTGAATTTGTTATCCTTTCAAGCCATGGATCAAGTCATTGGGTGATTTTCCTCAACATTGATTTTAAGATTCACCCTCGAAATCACCCCTTTATATTCAAGAAACTTTGGCTTCATCATCCCCATTTTCATTCAAATGTTTAACAGTGGTGGGTAGAGCTAGAGAATTTGGATGGTTCAACAATATTCATCCTCTATAAAAGGTTGAAACATATCAAATGGAAGCTGAAAGGGTGGGACAAGGGGAAATTTCACAATATCTCGGAAGAAAAAGGTAAGTTGGAACAAAATATGGCAAATATCCAATAAGAGGCTATATTATTTGGCATATTTCATACACTAAGCAAGTCTGAAGCAAAAAATTTGCAAGAATTGGAGGAACAAAGGAAGCAATAAGAAATTTTGTGGAAACAAAAGTCCCACATCTAATGGCCCAAAGAGGGGGGAAAATACAAATTTCTTTCATAAATATATGTTACAACATAGGCATGATAACATGATCTCCTTGTTGAAAGGAGATGAAGGAATAAAATTAGAAACTCGTCAGGAGATATCCCAAGCGTTGATCCATTTTTTTCTAGGGAATTCTCTCTGAGCCAACAATTAACAAATCAAGGGAACCCTAACAAATATCTAAACATATTCCACAACCAATAACAACTAAATAGAATAAGGCATTACTTTGAGAAATATCTTATGAGGAAATGGAATTTATGATCAAGGTTATGCTGCTCAACAAAGCTCCAATTCTTAATGGGTTCAATATTGAGTTTTTTCAATCTTATTGGTCAATAATATGAGAAGAAGTTTGGAAAGAAGTGGAGGAATCTATATGGTCTAAATCGATACTAAAAGCCCTGGATGGCACCTTCATAACACTGGTGCTCAATAAATATAAAGTGAAGGACCCAAAAGGTTATAGGTCCATTTATTTATGCAATGTCATTTATAAAATGATCACAAATATAATAGAAAATCGACTCAAGTCATTCCTCCCCTAGATCATCTCCCCTAGAAAAATGGGTTTCATAGAAGGAAGACAAATTCTAATGGTAACATGGTGGCACATGAAGCCATCCATTCACTGAAAATCACAAAGAAACAGGGTATGATGATCAATTTGGACCCATCAAAAGCTTATGATAAACTTAATTAGGACTTTTGTGTAGTATCTTGAGGGCCTTTGGTTTTTCTAATGATTAGATCGATTGGATCTATAATTTCATCGTCAATCACTTTTACAATATTGGTAAGTGTATCCCCTTCCCAACTCCTTTCCAATATTCTTGGGGGATAATGAAAGGATATATGTTCTCCCCATTTCTTTTTATTCTAGCGATAAAAGGATTGGGACAATTTTTCAAGGTGATAACAACTTAGTAGAGACTTAAAGGTCTATGATATATGAGGATTATTTGCCTCTAACCCACTAGAATTTTGTGGATGATACCATGGGATTGGACACCACAATAGTTTAGGAAGCCTAGACCTTCAACCACATATTGGATAAGTTCTCCATGACATCAGTTATGGATATTAATAGATCAAAATCTCAGGTTTTTTCTTCAATACTCTTGCTTTTTTCTAGAGAAATGTAGCTCGCATTCTAGGAATAAAAATTAGTAAGCTTCCTTCTAAGTACTTAGGATCTCCTCTAGCGGAAATATTGCTTAAATGGAGTCCGTGGGAAGAATTACTCACTAAATTTCACAATAAATTAACATGATAGATGTTTAGATCATTGAATATTTTGGGCCATTTATTTCTTCTTAAATATGTCCTTGAAGCCCTGTCTATTTATCTATGTTCAAGCATGATGGCCTTGACATCCATTCTTCATGATTTTTGTAGAATAAAACACTCTTTCCTTTGGGGAGGGTGCCAATTGGAAAAGCAATGGCCTTCAGTGGCATTGGAAATGGTGTCATCCAAAACTAAAGGGGGGGCCTAGGTTTTCTTGATCCCCACATCCAGGCAACAATATTGGGAGTAAAGATTTGGTGGAGGTGGCTCTAAGGAGTGATGGAACTTTGGAAGCAAATATGGAAGTGTAAATATGCTCCAAAAGAACTCATTAGGATTTGATTAGACTAAACACGTTGGTTGTTGGATCATTGATTTGGACCTTGGAAAAGAAAGGATTGGCTTGATTCAAAAGAATTACTTTTGGGAAGTTATAAATGGCAGTGCGAATTTATTTTGGGTTGATTCATGGCAAAAACTGCCAAAGTTGGAGGACCAAACAGAGCTAGAGAATCTTAGACATCAAAAAATAACTCAATGCAGGATTAAAATGGTTGACTAGTGGTTAGAGGAAGCAATATATCAGAGATGTCGCCAATGGATCCCTCTAGAGAATTGGAACACTAAACCAGATGGTGAAGTGTGGTGGAATTTCTAGAGAATCTACAAAATCAACGGATACCGCTATCTATTAAAGAGGATAAACTAAGATGGGTATATAGATCTAAGGGAACTTTCTTAGTCACTGAAGCTATCAACTAGAAGTGGGTCATCAAAATATACATTAGAGGGAAGTTTGAAACAAAATATGGAAGAAATGTTTGTGGCCAAAAGTGTTTATTTTTGTGTGGTTATTGATATAGAGAAAACCACTAACATGGGGGAATATTCAGAAGAGGAGCTACTATGGCCCTTCGTGATGCCCTCTCTTCCTAATAAATTCTCAGAATTTGAGCACTTATTCAATTCTTGTGCTTACTCGGGGAGTCTATGGGAAATACTAAAGGAATGGTTCTTAAGATCAATAAATATCCAAATATTATGTTAATTATTGTTTTCAACTGGCATTCTCAAGCCTTCCTTAATCCTATTCTCAATGGAAATTAGATATTTTCCCTTGACTTCCTTCACTAGGGGATTTGGAAAGAATGAAATCAACGAATATTTAAAGGGGAGGCAATTCCCTCAAATTCCATATGGAACTCCTTTGAAATCCAGGTGAAGGAATAAACCTTAGCTCTATCTTGGGGTCCTTATGATTGAAAATTATTAGGTTTATAAGTGATAATTTTCATAGGTAGTTTCGTTCTCCCCCCCACATATTAGTCCTTCTCTAGCCCATCTCTAGCGCCTACACTTGGCCCAGTTGATTAGCTTGCTCCCCCTCCTTCCTTCCTAAAATTAAATTTGATGGAGTTGCTAAAATAATCGTAAGGCCAACAAGATATGGGGGAATAATCATAGATCAACTAGGTTTTCTGGTCATCGCATACTCAGGATCAATTGGTATCAGTAGCAATAAGGTAGTAAAACTTATGGGTCTCTATATGGGGTTGGAGCATGCCTAGGCTTAAGGCATTACTGAGCTAATTGTGGAAGGAAACTCACAAATAATTATTAATATGATATGAAAGCTTTAGTCTGGTACCCATATCCATAGGGTCTAATTGAGTTGGAGATTAGAATCTCTATTGGAACATGTATCCTCCCTTGTTTCATGTATTCCAGCACTTATTCCTCAGCACATTGAGAAAATAGGGAAAAAATTTGTTGATTTGCTTGCAAAGTACATATTCCTTGAGTCTTGATATGAGACTTGCTCATATGACATTTCTTTTAGTTAATAAATATATTAAAGGGGAAAAAAACATAACTATTTTGTAAATAAATCTTAGTCTTTGATTTATTATATTATAAGAATATTCTAGAATCGTCTATGGAGGCTAAATTCCTCCCATCCACCTAATAATTATTGATAATTAAATTTAAATGTTGGAATCCCTATTCCAAAGTAGACATGTCTATCAACATAACCAACCTAGATCCATCTTAACTTCGGATTTAAGAAATGCCTAGAGAGATCAAATCTCTTAAGTTGAAAACCTCTTTTAGAGTGAAAAGAGATATGATCCCTTGGCAGATGACCTAGATCCATCTTAACTTCGGATTTAAGAAGTTCTTATAGAGATCAAATCTCTTGAGGTGAATACCTCTGTTAGAGTGAAAAGAGATTTGATCCCTTGGTGGATGGGGAGTTAAGATGGATCTAGGCTAGTTTAATTATTAGTTTTTATTAAATCTATTATGATATGTGTGCATAAATTTCTCTCTGTTTTATATTTAAAATACTTTTCAAAAAAGTATACCATGGGAAAAACCCTCGGTTCTCAAAACCTGTAGTATGAAAAACGCTAATCTCTACATGACATGAAGACATGTCTTCCATGCTAGGTTGGAGAGTGTCTCTTGGCATAATTATTTAAAGAAAATGAAATGATAAAATATTTTATGTTTTTAGCTTTTTATTTAAATAATTTAAATAATTAATATTATTTTTGTCATATATATTTAAAAATAATAATGATAATAAATTAATATATATTAGAGATGATATTTGAAGAATAATTACTTATATATTAATTAATTTAATAATTAATATTTTTTAATGCTGTCTGTAAATAAAATACTTTTATATCCATCTTGATTTACATCATATATATAGAGAGAGAGAGAGATAATTTTGTCTATAATTGGTGTAATTCTTGTACTATTCAATATGGAGTTGACACATGCAATTTAAAATAATATACATATTACACCCCTATTGAAGGATAAGTGTAATGCATTCCTTACTCAACATAGAGTTGACATGTGGTATTCCAAATACTTATAAATAAAATATTTCAATGTCCATGTTAAATAACATACTTTTATATCCATTTGTATAGAGATATAAAATAATTGAAAGTAAAAAATTCTTATATTTTTACTTTTAGTATGAAAGAGATATGCAATTCCTTTATTGTTTAAAAAATATTTCAAAGTCTACTTTAAATAAAATATTTAGACAACTATATTATTTAATATATTAATATCACTTCATAATATTTTCTATACATAGGAAAAAGTATAAGAAAAATTATTCAATATCCCCTAAATTATATATATATATATTTTTATATATAATTTTATATATAATATATATATATAATATATTATATTTATATATATATATATATTAATATATTAATATATATATATAATATATATATAATTATGTGTGTGTGTGGGAGAGAATATTTTAATTATTTCTTGTTTTTGAGTATGTGTAATTTATTTAATTTTTAATGTAAGGTTGATATGTGGCATTTTAAAAAATATTAGTAACAAAATTTGATATGCACATATGTGTGTGAGGGGGAAGTGAGAGAGAGAAACAATTTCTACCTTTTAATATGAGATGTATTTAAAAATATATGACCTAATGTGAACAATAGGGCCATAAATAAAATAATTCAATGTCCATGTAGAATAAAATATTTCAATGTATAAAGTAATTAAAAATAAAAATAAAAACAAAAACAAAAATATGGTTCAAATATTTTATTGGTTTGTTGCTCAAAATGAAGGAGGTGTAATTGTTTTTATTTTCAACATGGAGTTGACTATATATATATAGTCAACTCCATGTTGAGAATAAAAAACAATTACACCTCCTTCATTTGAGCAACAAACCAATAAAATGTATATATATATATATATATATATATATATATAATAATTATATTATATATATATATAACATTAAACCCATCTTAACCCAAGATTTATCAAGCATGCAAAGGAATCAAATTTTGCACTCCACAAAAGATTGCACCTAAGAGATTTGATTTTGATAGGTTCTAGGTTAAAATAGATCTACAATTATTATATAATTTTTTTTAATGAAATAATATTGAAATATAGATTTTGTAATTGATGTAATATGGGGAAGATGTTATCCATTTTCCTTATATTAAAAAATAATATAATAATACTCATATCAACAAGTGAACAATTATTAATAACAAAAAAAAATCAATATCTACCATAAAGAAAATACTTCAATTTCCATCTTGATTTTACATAACTTTATATAGATAAAGAATATCTATTTTTGCTTGTAATTGCTTTCTACTTTCTATTTTTTAATATTTAAGAGATGTGTAATTTCTTCATTACTCAATATGGAGTTGACAAGTAGCATTAAAAATAGTATTGATATTATAATTCAATATAGAAAGATGTGTAATTCATTTTATACTCACATGACATATAACATGTGTGTAACATTTTAATGTCTATCCATACATAAAATATTCAATATCAACTTATTATATATTAAATATATTATAAATTGAGATATTTTTTATTCGATTGATATCTGTTTTCTAATTTAGAGTCTTGGCCGGTTCCTAATTACTTCAATGCTTAGTATAGAGTTGACATGTAGCATTTAAAAAAATAGTGTGTGTTTTCTATCACATGGATTCATAATTTAAAATCTAGTATGGGAGAGATGTTGTCCAAGAAGGGCAATGATGAGGCTACATCATGGTAATGTCCAAGAATGACACCCAAATAGGGTGGGGAATTGAACCTATGACTTGACATCTAGGAGTACCTTAACAATGCATCAGATCATCGTCTATCCAAGACCTCGTGGACACACACACACATATATATAATGAGAGATCTTTAATTTATTAATAAGTGTCTTCTAATTTAGGGTATGAGGAAGATATGTAATTCAGTTGACATGATTTTTTTTTAAATATTAATAATAACAAAAATTCAATGTCTATATATATAGAGAGAGAAAGAGAGATTTTATTTCATGGATACATCTCCTTAGTAATAGACGAAGATATCTATTTACAAATATACTAATAATAATAATAATAATAATAAAAACATTTTAATGTGTATGATGTGGATACAATATTTCAATGTCCATGATGAGTAAATCATTTCAATGTCAACTACGTGTATACTATATAAAGCAATAAAAAATAAAAAGATTGCCCCATTTAAAATATTTTATAGGTGTGTAGCTGAAAATCAAGGAGAACTTAAATTTATTTTATGGTAATCAGGGAGTTGAGACACATACACAAGCATAGATTCATTTTAAGCTTGGATCCATGTAGTGCCTATAGGGCTCAACACTCTATAGATCGAAGATGGTTCTTAATCTTTACAAATTCACTTTATATATATATATATATATAACCAACATAGATTCATCTATAAGTGTCAGGAGAATCATTTTAGCATTAATTTACATCTTTGTAAAATATATATATTCTATATATATAAGTTAATTTTGAATTGCCTCAAAAATTTAAATTACATCTTTACCATCATAATAGTTCAAAATATTATTGGTCTTAATCTACCACAAGGGAAACTAGATCTGTTGGCTAGTAATTTAAAAGCAAGTACACCAAGATAAAGTCTCTAGTTTTGAAAACTACAAGAATTGATTAATATTGAGCTACATAGAAAAACAAGAAAACAACATAAAGACATCACATGAAGTCAAAAATTAGGAGTAATTGGAGCAACATCACGTGTGTTAGTGTTGATTGGAGCAAATAGCTTGAGTTCACATTAAAGGTGGCTTTCCAAATGAGTCGACAAGCATCTAAGCTAGCCAATAATGAACGTTGATGTTATTGCGCCCGTTAATTTCGTTCAGGGAAGAAATGATGTTATTAAATCTTCATGCTTCTTTTCCAGGATGCAACCCAAAAGAGTTTTTTTTTTTGTCAATAGAGGGTGATGGAATTCAAGTACTAGTTTTGTCTTCCCCTATGTGACTCAGGTCAGGAACCTAATTGGACACCTCTTCTAGAATCCCAAAGTTGGAATAAGGCTGGCAATCATTACTGGTCCAAGTTTCAATAGTAGATTTCTTCACGAATGTCTTGAGGTGTTGCTGAGTGGAAGATAACAATAGTTGCTTCGGTTTGGGCCTAAGCACGCAGTTGGGCTTGTGAACCCCAACACCCGTGACCATTTCCACCTCCACCACCGCCACCCCTACAACTACGCATGCATTGTCCAAGTATTGTAAACCAAGAAGAATAAATTCGAACGAGATTAAAGGCACTCACCAAGTTCAGATAGGAGAAAAGTCTAGATAAATAGGACAAAGGAAATGCCAAAAGAGGTAGGGAGTTCAGGACAACCTGTGCCAAGCCACCAACAAAGGCCAATACACCATAGGCCCAAAAGTCGCCCACCAGGAAAAATCATCCACTCGCTAGAATACCCCAAGGTGCAAGATGTAGTGAACCCCTTGGGAAATTAAAATAAAAACACCAAACAAAAACCACGCAAACATAGAGAAGAGGAAACATATAACAAGGATCATTTGAAAAGTCATTACCCAAAAGACATTATCCCAAGTTGCCAGATTAGACGAGGATACATGCATTACGTGTAGGGTGATGATGACGACTTCCTTCTAGCACTATCCAAATTTGTAAAATTGCGAAGCCCAAACGCTATGGAAATACAACTTGTCCACAAACCAAAAAATCAAACAAGAAGTTGTAGCTACATAACTCTAAAATTAGAATGACATCCATGTTGTCTTAGAACACTACTTCTGCATCCTCAGAAATAAGCGAGCCTTTTTTAGAGAGAGGCAAGTAACCCCCCCGTAGTTATGCATACTTTCCACAGAGTGTGGGCCTGACACAACTAGATTGACGAGGGAATAATCCCACTCTCAGTGGGGGAATGAGATCTGGCACTACATAAATTTAAGGAAACAAAAATACTCTTCATAGACAAAAGAATTGTGGGAGGCTTAACATCATGGGCAATGGATAATAAAATCGCATGCATGTGTATGGGGCAGGTTGGCCATGCGAAACCCCCTCTTAAATGCAGTGGGAGGCAACAAGGTGGTGGACACTATCCCCAACCTACAATGCCACATAGTCAGTCACCTAGATATTATTAATCCAGAGATTTATAATTGAAGAGTTCTTTAGTGGATGTTTCAAAAAAAAAAATTAAAACTTGCCTATTTTGGAATGGGGTTTCCAAAATTTTAATTTAATTATCATTAATTAGTAGGTGGTTGGTAGCAATTTAACAATCATAAAATATTCTTAATAGTATTCATAAATAAAAGCTTGAGTTTTATCTCAAAAGTAGTTTTGTTTTTCTGTCTTTTAATAAAATTGAGTAATTGGAAAAGAAAAAGTCATATAAACATGCATCTTATACACATGAGTTATAGTTTATTAGCCATATTATATTAAGAAGCCATGACATTACAACAAAACCTATTCACAAATTAAAAAATTTCATAACAAAGTAAAAGTGAAAGAATCTTCATTGTTTAAAAATTCATATATATATATATATATATATATAGTATATATATATATAATATATTATATATATATATATCAATTCAACTATAAATTAGAAAATACTGGCAAGAAAACTCTCAAGGGTTTGGCATAATGGTTTGGTGCTCTGTATGGGGACATCTTAGCCCTAGTTCGAATCCCTCCCAAGCTCGGAATCTATGCTTGCAAGGTGCTACAATTATCCAATGTTATAGAGGCAGCAACCAGGCTCAATCTTGGGTTGCATCAAGATTACGCCTTCCAATTATCGATTCTGATGTACAAAAAAAATACTGGTAAGAAAACTCTTCAAAAGATTGGATTTCCTCAGAGTATATGTCTTTATCAGGGCCAATTTTTATGGTTAGGTCTCTATCAAGAGGGGAAGATACATTTGGTAAGATGGAAAGTCATTGCAAGACTAGTGGAGTAGGGGGTATGGGGCATTCTGGACACACATAATTTGAATTGGGCCCTCAACATTAAAAATATGTGGAGGGCAATGTCTAGTGAATGTATGTGGTCTCTAAAAATCATCAAAGAGAAATATATGGGATATGGGTGGTCAACATTTGTCAATATGGCTCATCATACATCTAGAGTAGCATGTTAAAGAATAGCCAATCGCTTATGGGCTTTCTGAGGTGGGACATAGGGAAAGGGTCATAGGTAGAGATCGATTTGGTTGCCATTAAGGGTTTCTCTAGAAATCACTCATTATTGGTAGATTTCATCCACTTCCTTCATGACAGGGACATCAAATATTTTGCTTAGATCAACGAGGACCACAACAATTTATCCTATCTACGAAAATGGTCCAAGGCGGTGGATTTGAGGTTAACTAGCAACCTTGCTTTGGAATGGGAAGCATACATCACTAAGTTACAAGTTGAAAGCATTACCATTTCAGAGAAAGAAGATAGGATGATCTGGTAAGGTCTGCATAAGAATAAACAATTGAATGGTTAAAGAAATCCACCTAAGAATCCCAAGAGAATAAATGGATACAACAACCTATAAATGGTTACAAGCAGCTTGGAAGTGGGAGATACCACAGAAACTCAAATGTTTTTGTTGGATGGCTATTAATGGTCGAGTGCTGACATGGGATAACCTGCAACGTAGGGGTTTCAATGGTCCTAACATATGCCCTATGTGCATAAATGATTATGAGGAGGACGTCCAACTGTTGCTTAGATGTCCCTTTGCAAGGGTGGTGTGGGAAGAAGTTTTGGGTGCTCTCAATATTGGCCACCAAAGGAAATATCAATCCCTAGCAACATGTTTGGGGTTAAGGTTCAAGTAACGGACAACACATCACACTCTTCCCTTATCATCTGGTTTATTTGGCGATGGAGGAACTCACTGATATTTGAACTGAAAAAACCAATGGTTAGGGAGACCATGCTCAAAGCGGTGGCATATTATGAAGAGATTGGGATAAGGAAACAACACTCACATAAGAGGGAGCCAAAATATAAGAACATATGGGAGGTTTTCCCTATTGGTTTCTTTGATGGGGCTTGCCAACAATGAAAGTGTGGTTTGGTGCTTTCATTGTTTTCCAACCAGGTTGTTATTATCATTTTTGGTGGGAGAGTGGAATTGGAATTAATAGCAAAGCCTAGATTATTGCACTTTGGGGGCGTTTTTGGCCAAGATTATTGCACTTTGGGGAGTTCTTTTATTTGCTAAGTAGATGAGATTAGATAACCTTCATAAATTTGGAAATGGAAAGGGCATCATTGACTCGATTAAGAGCTTTTTCAGGTTTCAACCCTCCTATTTTTTCCAATCAAAACAGTGAAGATGTAATTTTGGAAACACACAACTTTTAAAGATGAAAAAAACGCAGGTGTGAATTTATAATTTAACAGAATAGTAAAAAGATGTAAAGAATGATAATTCTTGACCATTTATATCTTTTCACAATAGAAAGAACTATGAACCATAACACACAATATTTTACTCTCTTTTTATATTAAATAAAAAGTTAAGCGTTTTTTCGTAAAAAAAATATCTCTACAGCCATTGCCCCGGCGCTCGCCCTTCACTCGCAACACAGCCGTATCCTTCTTATGTTCTGATTAAGCCTGCTTACCTGAGGCTGTGTGTGAATTTCAATCGACCAGTTGTTTGCAGTTAAAGCCTTCGGATATGTTCTGGTTAAACCTGCTTGCTTGAATCTGCATTTGAATATCAACCAACCACTTGAATGCAGGATTTTATGAAAACAGTCCAGTTGGGTGCTCATTAATTACCATTTTCATCAAGCGCTTCATCTGCAAAACTCAAAACATACATACCATTTTCTGTGCAATTTTTGTGATTAGGATGTCAACTCGAGAGCTGTCTGATGAAAAAAATCAGTTTTGTGATATCCAAATTTTGTGATTAGAATATGATTCAGCTCAAGAGCTGTATAAAGGATTTAATGAAAAAGATTCAGGTGGATGCCACAAAAATCCTTACTACCATCTTCATTACAGAAGTCATTCTGCTGCAACATCCACCACTCACACAAACTGCAAAACACAGTATAAATGTTCTGATTACCGCTCCTTACCTTTATGTGTCTTTGAATATCAACCAATGACTTGTATAAAGGGTTTTACACGAGAGAAAACCAATTGGGCATTGAAGAATCCTTAGTCTATGTGAATTGCAGATGCAACTCAAGGTTTTGGGCGAAAGAAAACCAAGAACCTTAGCCTATGTGAATTGCAGATCCAACTCAAGGTCTTTTTGGGGAAAGAAAACCAATTGGGCATCGAAGTATCTTTAGCCTATGTGAGAGTTGCAAATGCAATTTATTAGTTTTCTCCAAATTTGAATGTTTGAAAATGGAGAAGTTTAAATTTTAATGGATTGGGATGTTTTTTTAAAAGTATATAATCGGTTGGAAATTAATAATTTTTTATTATTGTATTTTAAAGGTGTATTATACAGTCCAATATGATGTGTAAGGATGTCTTTCAGTCATTATAGAAAAAATTAAACCAGTTTAAATCTATCTAACTCTGGATTTATCAAAAAAAAATTAAACCAACCTAAATCTATTCCGGATCTACAAAAAATATCAAACCAGCCTAAATCCATCTACTGATTTAATACATCTCAACCCATCAAATACATTTTAAATATATAAATAAATTAAAAGTTTTTTAAAATTCTGAAATATAATAAATTTAAATTTTACAGGAGATCAAGAAAATGACAACAGAACCCATAATCCATATGCAGGTATATATGAGTTTCCAGTACTGGCATGTTCCAACTGAATCAGCCATAAAGTTACACAACATCGAGATGAGAGCTTCATGGGATTCTGGGCAGCATCAGCCATGTCAGATATTTATATTTAATGGTAAAGAAATAAAGCCTGAGGTTTATTCTTATTTATTTAGATGGTACCAGCTGCCAAGGCCATCCCTGTGCTTTTTTTTTTTATAGTTGTGAGTGTTGGGTAATGTGGACAGTGCAGTCCACCTCGGAAACTAAAACAAATTGCTTTTACAGCAGCAAATTGTATCGTCAGAGATCCTTTGCTTTTGAATGAGTGTAACTTATCAGCACCAGATTGTCTAGTCAGGACTCAGAGGCCTTTCGCTTTTGAATGACTGTAACTTCACCACCTTTTGCTTTTAGATGGGTGTAACTTCTTTACTTTTTAGTTTGCTGGTTTCCAAGATAAGGTAGCTTTCTTATTCCTGTGTCCAGCTCAGAGCTGACATAGTCTAGTTTTGTCATTACATATATAAAGAAAACATAATATAACTATATGGATGTATTTGAAAGAGTTCAGAAGCAGAGCATTAAAATAAGAAGAACACATAATATAATTATAGGGATAGTATAATGTCTTTATCACATTACAAAGACAACAATCATATCAACGATATTATTGGGGTGAAAAATATTCTTATTTATTTAACATTTAATTTTTAAAATCAATAAATATTTTAATATAAAATAATGAAACATATTTTTTAATGAAAATTTTAAATATATTAAAAATATAGTATATATTTTTTTTCGTAGTGTGATTGTTATGTATGTAGAATTATTGTCAATAAACATTCATTCAAAATATAAATATATACAATATTCAAAGTGAAATATAATATGAAATTAAATTTTAATTTAAGGATATGTTATTATAATAATATAATATAACTAAGATGTGTAATTACTATGAGAATGTGGAAATTTAAAGGATTAGATAGCTTGCTGGATAGATCGACTTACATGGAGCCAACGTATGCAACATCACATGCAAAGGAGAGAAGAGATCCAACCACTTGGAAGCCAACCCATGCAAGATCATATATAAAGATCATATATAAAGGTTACATTTAAGGTAATGGTTTTTGAATTGTTTGACAACCTGAAGTGGGTCACCCTCTCCATTTCATGAAATCAGAGAGCACACCAAAGATTGGATATCCCAACAATGATGGCAAGGATAGGAAAATAAACTTTCTCTAGAGTGTGCAAGAGATATGAGAAGTAATCCTCCATTGTTTCGACATTATTGCATTGATGAGCCACAATTTAACTAGTGTTTTTTGGCTCCATTTTGTTTATTAAAGTTTGGAGTTTAAAGTTTTTCAAGGGTGGATTCTTAAAGTGAAAGTAAAAAATTTAGAGGAAAAACTTATTATGGTTTCGTCATTTTCAAATTACTCTTAGAGAATTAGGATTCTTTATGGGCTTTTTCTCTTATGGAGAATTCTTATCTTGGTCTCCTTTTATGTGGGTGTCATATAGGTTCTTATTGTTTTAGTCTTGTCTCTCTTCTTTTGTTAGCTATATGGGCTCATTGTTTGATGGCTCATGTCTATGGATAGCTTATGTGGTCTTTAATTCTAGTGTCTTAGGTTCAATGTACTATGTTAGTGTGCTCTCTCTGTGTTATTGGTATTGAGTATCTATTCTTATTATGGTTCTGGATTTTGGGAATTTATAGTGGTATTACTTGTCCTACTTCCATCTGTTTGGTGTTATCCTTTATGAAGATCTTTATTGACCCTTCTATTTTCTTCCCGTGGTACTTCCCCTCTAGTAGAGTCAACCTCTTATGGACCTTTTGTATAGCTCTATCTCTCCCCATTCCTTCTTGGACCACCTATTTCACCATGCTTTAAGCTTTGGATCTAGTAGTAGAAGAGGAAGAAGACGTTCAAGGCTTCCCTCAACATCTAGAGCATAGACACATGTAGAATGTTCAACAACAATGTACATCCAATTAACCCCTCTTGGGATAAAAAGGGAAATTCATGATGTTGAGAGGGAAGTCCTATTACAAAGAATATTCATTTGAGATGTGTTGTAGCATTTTTTTGTTTTTGTAAGTTAAAATAAATTAGTCCAAAAAATGAAAATATTTTTCAAAAAATTTTAAGCTAGGATATGGACAAAAAAAATACTGAATAAAAATGTTAGTAAATATTTTGATAAATATGTCCATATCAGAGAAAATGTTAGAATAGATGCCCTAAAAATGAAGGCAAAAATAAGATTAGAGAGAAAAGCAAAAAGCAAAAAACAGATCATGAAAGTGTGCAAGTCCAAGTGCCACTACTTTTTTACTTTATTATGTAGAATAATGGTTGTGTGCAGCTTGTCATAAATGCCACAACCCATGATAGTCAAATAGTTTAATCTTAACTATTTCATGCTTTAAATTTCAAGTTTATAGTTAGAGAATAAAGATCTAGCCAAACCGTCTAATCTTGGCAGATCAGTAGTTAGGTAGAGAATAATAAGGAGCTCATCAGTTTAATCTGAGCCCTTGGATGTTATAATGTTAGAATTAGATAGTTTGATTTTCAAAAGAAAAAAGAAAGAAAAGGGTTTGCTAGCCTAAATGCACCCAATTAAGTGAAGAAAAAATGTTAGGATAAGTAAAGGGTAAGTAGAAGAAAGGTTGCATAATTACAAGGTTGTCAAAGCACAAGCACATTTATCATGCTTGAGCATATGTTTCAGTGTGCAAGAGCAGTTATAAAAATGAAAAGATGTTCACTAGTTGATTTGATTAACTTCCCCTCATTTCATTTCATCCTCCACTACATACTTCCTAATTTCCTCATTATCCCATTATTTCTTATTAATATACCATTTTCCATTCATTTTCACCTTTTCCCTTTGGTTTCACACATTTCCCTAGGAAATTACCCTCCAAACTCATTCCCCTACCCAAAAACCCCTTTTCCTAGTGTGAAACCCCTTCCCTTTGAAAAACTCACTTTCCCTTGTAATTTCCCTAAAAACTCGTAAATACCCCTTATCCTAACTTTTATTCTCCCCTCCGCTTTATTTAATTAAACTCTGCCATTCATGTTTTTCCCGACAAAACCCTTTTTAATCCATAAAACCTTTTTTAGCCTAAGTTTTGTTTACCCCCACTTTATAAAGTTAACTTCGCCAATATCATGTTTTCCCGACAAAACCCGTTTAACCCACCCCCTTGGTGTGCTTAACAAACCCCGTATTTAACCCTGGGTGTGGTTAATAAACCCTCCTCGATACCTGTTTAACTTATATCCCTAGTGTATTTATTCCTTGGTCCCACTTTATTAAACCCATCGCAATATGTTTAATTGTTGCTTTATTCATTAAATTAATTACAAATCATTTGTAATTATCCCCTGGGCCCCGTTAATCTCCACTAATTCACCTCCATGCAACTCCACCACTCGACAATCCTTCGATCATCCATTTCAAAATCCAACGACCCACAGCCATATCACGTACTCCCGATCTCTGACCTTTACCAGCCTAAGAGCGCACGAGATTTGTGGTTTTGCTCGGGCCCCTTGCGGTTACGTGGCAACTTTACGTTAACTCATGTGCTCTCCAAAAAATACCGCCCTTCACTAAAAAACAGTGTGATGGCCTTCGAAACCACCTCCCTGTGTAGGTTGAAACCATCCACTGTTCACTTATCGAATTTCGCGCCAAATTTTAAACTTTACTCGTTAAAACGCTAAAGACCCTCGTTTTCACTCTTTTCACCCGTTTACACAGTGAAACCTGCCTAACCCTTCTTGCACCACCCTGAACATCTGCAACTCAATTCGACCACCGATTACCTTCCAAACACTTCCAGTACTCCATCCACAGACCTCTTAGCTCAAATAAAGCCATTTATCTACTTCCTGCAAACCTGTGTTTTCATTAACCACTGGTTTATTTTTTCAGGTGATCATATAAGAATTGGACAAACAGTTCTTATAAAAGTTAAAAACCTATTTTTTCCAAATTCTCGAGAAATGTATTCGAATGGCTTTCCTCATCAGAAGATTCCATACATCAACACACCAGAAGAAATCAATTACACAGAGGCAGTAAATGATAAAACAAAGGTGAAATCATTTTCACCAGCAAACAATGGAAGATTCATACTAGCAACACTCCAGGACATATTTTATTGCTTGTTACTTATGTCTTATTGTAAAAGGTAAAAGTGAAAAGATAACAAAGCAATAAGGTGGAAGATTTCATAGTAATTGTTAAAATAGAGAATTCATGGTAAAAGACTAAACAGAAGAGGTAGATAAAGTGTATCAGATGAAAGTTCATCAGTAAATATGACATCCAACGTGAAAATTGAATAGCATTCAGCTTTTGAAGGAACAGTCAGCCAACTTCAATAATTTTCAGCTTTTCTTAGCAATAGTCACCAATAGCACAACATCAAAATAGTTCCAGATCAACTAGGAGTCTTTATTTTGATTTTAAAATAATCTATTTTTGTAAAAACAATTTAAGATATTTTTTTAGTTCTACTTTTGTATAAATAACTCTCTTCACGGGTTATTAAGGCATTGCACCCTTGATGAAGTGTTTCTAAACATTTGATGTACTTGACTTTTCTGGAACCTTAATACAAAGCAAAGGATTCTGAATTCTCTTTTACATAGTTTGTGTTTCTTGTAAGTTTTTCCAGTATTACTCATTATGTTTTTCTTCATATTCTTATGTCTTATAGAGATAACTAGGTAGGAATAACCTTGTTTCAATATATTCCTATAAGCTTCTGAAGTGATAATCTATAAAGAGAATGAATTAATGGACTGTTTGTTTAATTAATTCCCTCTGAATCAACAAATCATTAGCATCTTTTGTAAGCTTAAGAATATTCTCTTAAACCTTCTGAACATAGGTCATAGGTTTTCATACTTATGATTATTTAATTTTCAATTTGAAAACTTTGATAATCATATTATTTTTTGTTTCTACTCACCACCATACAAGCTATTTCACTGTGTGAAATTTTATAGCAGCCCTCTTCTTTGGTATTAATATTATTCAAAAGGTTAGGCATTACAGTGTTACATCTGTTTCATCCATTGGTCCTCCAAATTAAAACAAAACCCCCAAAAACAATTATCTTAGATGCTCTGGCATGATAGCTAATCATTATCATCTTAGAGGTACAACATCAATCTGGCGCCGTTGCCGGGGATTTGAATTCCATTACGTTTTCCTGGGGCAACGATATTCATTCTATTTCTTTAAGGTGATTAAAGGTCTAGAAAGGTTTAAATCAATCACCTAGCGACTCCACTAGCCCAAACTGGCACCTTTTAAGCAAACCAAATCTCATCCGAAATCTGACTTAGTTAATCCTCTATCAGATCCTAAAAAACTTCGGAGAAAAGCTAGTTCTAAAATGAGAAATCAACCATCTTCTTCTTCCTCTATAGTCTTGCAGTCTGAAGATTTAGTATCATTTGATTCTTTTAGTAATATCCCATTTGATCCTGATTTGACACAAATACCTCCTAGGGTTTCTGAACTATTAGATAAGGGAGTTGATTTAGATTCAACTTTCCTCATTCATTCTTTTGAAACACATCAAGAACCTCGACTACCACTAGGATCACCTAAAACTAATTTTGACTTGGGTGTTCATTTACCTGAATACAAACCCACAAATTTCATATCCCCTACCACTTATTCATTTCCTTCCACTTCCGAACGACCTGGAGCTTTTACTTCTGAACAACCTGAAGAGACCCTCTCCGTATATCCAAATCCACTCTTTGAAACAAAAGAGGGTATTCATTCACAGGTCCAAAAGTTAGTTCTTAAGACTCCTTTAAATTTATTTAGGATATCCCCTCCTTCTTCACCTCCACATAGTCACCCACCCCCTCAATCACCTTCTTCTACCTCTTCTTCATCTTCTTCTTCTTCATCCATACAAACACGTCATACACCACCTTTTACTATAGCATTCCAACCTATTGTATAGGCTAGATATGCAGCTTTAGTCTTACCTGATACCTTGATGCATTCCCAGCTGGGTACATGAAATACCTTCCCAGGTATAATGGAGAAATTGGTCCCTCAGCTAAGGACCATCTTCAATCTTTTCTATACTTTGCAAACAACATGAATATCGAACAAGAAAATGTTTACATGATATTGTTTGTACAGTCACTTGAAGGAAATGTAAGAATCTGGTTTAGGCAATTACCTGTAAATTCCATTAGAAATTGGGAAGAGCTTACAAACATATTTAAAAATCAATGGGGTGTAAATAAAGATCCTCTTTACTTTCTGACTGAGTTTGAAGAACCTAAAAGAAACTTTGGTGAACCTGTATCATATTTTATCAAAAGGTTCAATAAACTTTATCATAAGATGCCCCCTAATTGTAAACCCCCTGTAGCAATAGCTAAGTATAGGTTTTCTAAAGCCTTTGACGATGATTTTGTTGTAATGCTAAGAGAGAGAAATTCAAGAACTCTTGAAATATGCAAACAAATGCTATAGAGGTGGAAGAAAATAGGGTTGATTCGACTTCCTTGAAAGCTAAAGAGGAAAAGGCCCAAAGAAAACTCAAATCTATTCAAGAAGCCTCTAGTTCCTCTAATTCTTCTAAGACTAAAACAGAAGATTCTAAAATAGATGAAATAACTTCTCTTCTTAGAAATCTATCTAATAGAATTTCCAAGATTGAGACTCAACCTAGGACAGTTCAAAAAATAGTTACTAGATCCCAAAACCAAAATCAAGGTCAGTATAAAAGTAATCCACAATTACAAATTCTTCAGAGACCTGGTAATGATCAGCAAATTCCCACTGCTTTACTGATAGATGACCAACAACCTGATGAATATACTATGACTATTACTGAAGATATAAATAACATGGATACCTCTTCTAATCAAGCAGTTATTATTCCTCTCTCACAGCAAAATCAAGTTCAAGAAGATCAAGAATCCTCACAGGTTTCTAAATATCGCGCCTTCACTGAATTTTTAATTGCAGAATTGAATAAGAGATATGATCTTAGGCCTAGACCTAACCCTGGAAGACCTCCTAAGGAGAATCCAATAATTGAACCTCGTACCAAAGCTCCTAAAACTCAAAAAACTATTATTTGACCATTAAATCAGTTAACTGATACTGCTCAAAATGATAAAAATGTTTTGACTACATTTAATGTTGAAAAAGAGTTAGAAAGAGTTAAAATCCCAATTCCACTTTCAGAACTTTCCAAAAACCCTAGGTATAAAAATCAAGTATCCAAATGGATACAAAACACCTTGGTTGATGCTAAAAGTGATATGATTAGTCTGTAAGATGAAAAACCAGCAGTTGTTTTTATTCCTAACTTAGATATGATAGATGAAATAATGCCTCCTTTTTAAATAACTCTTAAGACAAATGATTCCATGTTATATAATTGTATGCTTGATACTAAAGCATCACATAACCTCATGCCAAAAACTATCATGGACCATTTGAAACTTGACATAACTAGATCCTATCATGACTTGTATACCTTTGATTCTAAAAGGGTGCCCTGCTTAGGATTGATTAAGGATTTAGTAGTCACCCTTGCCCAAACTCCAGCGAAAAGTGTAGTGCTTGATATAGTTGTCACATATATCCCTCCCAAATTTGTAATGCTCCTTTCTAGGTCTTGTTGTACCAAATTAGGGGGAACTCTTCAGATGGATATGTCTTATGCCACTATTCCAATTTACGGGGGAGAACAACTTTGTTCACACTATTTGCAAAACAGATCAGCTAAGGAACCATCCCATTTATGCAATTGATCAGGATTTTGGTTTCTTTCAACTCTCTTCAAATCAAATACATGAAACTCAAGTTAAAATAGAAGATGTAATTGAAAGTCCTGTGCCAAATCAAACCAATGTATGGAAACTATTTTTTGATGGTTCTTTTACAAACGATGGAGCAGGATCTGGGGTAGTTTTAATTTCACCAAAAAAAAAGAAAATATCCCAATCATGCAAACTCGACTTCGAAGTTACAAATAATGTGGCTGAATATGAAGCTTTCCTTTTGGGACTGCAATTAGCCAAAAGCTTAAAGGTTCAAAAGTTAAGTGTTTTTACTGATTCAGAACTTATTGTCAAACAAGTAAGAAATATCTGTCAAACTCAACATCCTAGACTTAGGTCTTATCGAAATGAAGTTTGGGATTCAATCGAAAACTTCTTTGATGTTTTTAATTTGACTTATATTCCAAGAAATCAGAAAATTCATGCAGATGCCTTAGCTATTTCTGCTAGTTCATTTAAAATTCTTGATCAGACCAATGTACTTTGTCAAATACAAGTCAAGTATAGACCATCCATCCCAGACAATCTAAAACACTGGCAGATATTTGAAGATGATGAACATTTGAAATATTTTCTACAGGTTATAGATGAATTTTCAGTTCTACAAATTGATGAAGATAGAACAGAAATAAATGAAAATACAATTGGAAATGATACTTCAAATTTCAATTCAAAAAATGTTGATCATGACATTATTCAATTGTCTAACAATTTTATTCCTGAAGGCCTCATTCTTTTAGAAAAATTGTTTGATCGAAATGATGTCCTTCGAAACCCTCAATCCATTTCTTCACAATATGACATAAAAGAAAGTAATATTGGAAGAAATGATGGTATTAAAAACATCAAAATCTACATCTCTAGATCCTGAGATCAAGCTCAATATCTTAAGTTACTTAAAAATTATAAGGATGTTTTTGCATGGGCCTATGTTGATCTAAAAACCTATGATACTTCATTAATACAACATAAGATTCCTTTAAAGCCAGAAGAAGTTCCTTATCAACATAAGTTTAGGAGGATCAATCCAGCTCTTCTACCAACTGTAGAAAAGGAAATTAAGAAAATGCTAGATGCCCAGATCATTCTCCCTCTTAGATATTCTAATTGGGTTGCAAATTTAGTTCCTGTTAGAAAGAAGAATGGAGAAATCATACTTTGTGTGGACTTTAGAAATTTGAACAAAGCATCATTAAAGGATAACTATCCTTTGCCCAAAATGGATCAGTTACTTCAAATGGTTTCAGGAGCACAAAGAATTTCTATGCTTGATGGTTTTTTAGGCTATAATCAGGTAAATGTTGATTCAAGAGACAAAGAGAAGACAACTTTTACTACACCTTGGGCTACATTCATGTATGCTAGAATGTCATTTGGCTTAACCAATGCTAGAGCAACATTTCAGAGAGCTATGGATGTAGCTTTTGTAGGTCAAGCAAATAAATTTGTGGTCATTTAACTTGATGACATAACTATTTTTTATAAATTTGATCAGAAACATATAAAGCACTTGATGAAGGTTTTTTACAGGTGTAGAAAATTCGGAATATCATTGAATCCTAAAAAGTCTTTATTTTCTATCAAAGAAGGAAAACTGTTGGGCCATATAATTTCAGAAAAAGGAGTGGTGATTGATCCCAAGCGTGTGTCTGCCATTAAAACGTTGACCTTACCTAGAAACAAGAAGGAGATTCAAGCTTTTCTAGTCAAGATTAATTTTTTAAGGAGCTTCATCCCAAATTATGTTGAGATTGTAAAAGATATAACTGACATGCTCTGAAAAGATCATGAAGATAAATGTATTGTCTCTTCCAAGCATGCATTTTATTAGATCAAGAAATCTATCTCTAAAGCTCCCACCTTGGCTAAGCCTAATTACACTAAACCATTCAGTATATTTTTCTTTGCCTTAGAAACAACCATTGCTACTGTTCTAATACAAAAGAATGAATATTCCCATGACCAACCTATAGCATTTTTCAGTAAGGTTATAAGAGATGTCGAGCTTAAGTATGACATAATTGAGAAGCAAGCCTATGCCCTTATTCAAGCCCTGAAATCATTCAGGATGTATGTCCTAAATTCTCATATTACTGCCTATGTTCCTAACAGTGTTGTGAAAATCGTTTTAACTCAACTAGACACTAATGGAAAGAGAGATAGATGGATCACTCAAATACTGGAGTTTGATCTAACTATCAAAACTAGAAATCTAGTAAAAGGCCAAGGATTATCTAAGCTTCTAGCTGAATCCAACTGTAAAGTGCTCGGAATCAATTATGTTTTAGAGATACAAGGGAAGAATCCACAAGAACCTTCTCAAACTTCAAATAAGAAAAATACACAAGAACCTTCATTCCTTGCAAAAGGGGAGAATCCACAAGAACCTTCCCTTCATCCTGAAGAAAAGAATCCACAAGAACCTTTACTTTCAGATTAGATCCGCCCTTTATACATTGATGACAAATTTGTGTTCTCAGATTGGTACCAAGACATTGTAAATTTCTTAATCCATTTTGAATGTCTAGCATCATTCTCCAAAAGCCAGTGTAAAACTCTCAAACTGAAAGCAGTCAAGTATTGTATCATAAATGTAAATTTGTACTGGAAAGACCCACTAAATATGATATTATTATGTTTAACAGAGTCAGAAACTGAAGGAATCATTGACCAATCTCATACAGGATTTTGTGGAGGACATTATGCTTGGAGAGAAACAACATATAATATATTAAGGGGAGGATCTTATTGGCCAAAATTGTTCCATCAATAATCTCAGAACCTTTTATCCAATGGGGATTAGATTTTGTTGGAGAGATTATCCCACTTCAAGCAATCAACATAGATGGATCCTCACTACAATAGACTACTTCGCTAAATGGGTGGAAGCAATTCCAGTGAGAAATGCTACTGACTCAGTAGTAATCAAATTTATTGAAGAGAACATCTTATCTAGATTTGATTGCCCAACTCATATTGTCACTGATAATGCAACAACTTTTCTAGTGTTAAAATGATTGAGTTTTTCCAGAAATATTAGATTTTGTTATATCATTCAAGTCCATATTACCCACAAGGTAATGGCCTTGCAGAATCCTCAAATAAAAGTCTGGTAAAGGTAATCAAAAAGACTCTAGCAGATCATAAAAAGAGCTAGGAATCTCATTTAATTTATACAATATGGGAAAACAGAATTACTCCAAAGAGATCTACTGGAAAATCTCCTTTCCAGTTAGTTTATGGAAAAGATGCAATCTTTCCTACCAATTTGGCCTTCCCCATTTTAAAATTCCTGCAGGATTCAATAGGTGAACCTGATGATTTTTCAAGGAGAATAAATCAGATTATTGAACTAAATAAAAATAGAGATGAATTTCAATACAAATTGAGAAAGTATTAGAATAAGATGAAGAGCCTATTTGACAGAAGATCCAGGGAAAGGGACTTCAAGGAAAGTGATCTAGTTCTAAGATGGGATTCCAGGAGAGAAGAAAAGGGAAAACATGGTAAGTTTGACAACCTGTGGTTTGGACCTTTAGTAATTGTTGAAGTAAAGGGAAGCAACACTTTTGTGCTACAAAATCTTGAGGGGCTATATTCCACTTATCCTATAAATGGAAGGTTTCTCAAACATTACATTCAGTACTGAGAATTTGAAGTAGATTTCATTACTACCATTGTAAAAACTCCGGTTTCTTTTACTTTTCAAGCTGTCAATGTGATTTTTTACAGCAAAAGACTCCATAGCCCAAGGAAAAGGCACATGGATCTCCAGGTTCTCTACATTCTATAGGAAAAAGCAATCCCCAGATGGAGACAATGTTGTAGCATTTTTTGGTTTTTGTAAGTTAAAATAAATTAGTCCAAAAAATGAAAATATTTTTCAAAAAATGTTAAGCTAGGATATGGACAAAAAGAATATTGAATAAAAATGTTATGAAATATTTTGATAAATATGTTCATATCAAAGAAAATGTCAGAATAGATGCCCTAAAAAATGAAGGCAAAAATATGTTAGGTTAGAGAGAAAAGCAAAAAGCAAAAAATAGATTATGAAAGTATGCAAGTCCAAGTGCCACTATTTTTTACTTTATTATGCAAAATAATGGTTGTGTGCAGCTTGTCATAAATGCCACAACCCATGATAGTCAAATAGTTTAATCTTGGCTAGTTCATGCTTTAAATTTCATGTTGATAGTTAGAGAATAAAGATCTAGCCAAACTGTTTAATCTTGACAGATCAGTAGTTAGGTATAGAATAATAAGGAGCTCATCAGTTTAATCTGAGCCATTGGATGTTATAAGGTTAGAATTAGATAGTTTTCTTTTTAAAAGAAAAAGGAAAGAAAAGGTCTGCTAGCCGAAATGCACTCAATTAAGTGAAGAAAAAATGTGATACTAAGGGTAGGTAGAAGAAATGTTGCATAATTACAAGGTTGTCAAGGCATAAGCACATTTTTCATTCTTGATCATATGTTTCAATGTGCAAGAGCAGTTATGAAAGTGAAAAAATGTTCACTAAATGATTTGTTTAACTTTCCCTCATTTCATTTCATACCCCACTACGTACTTGCTAATTTCTCCATTATCCCATCATTTCTTATTCATATACCATTTTCCCTTTATTTTCACCTTTTCCCTTTAGTTTCACACATTTCTCTAGCAAATTACCATCCAAACTCATTCCCCTACCCAAAAACCCCTTTTCATAGTGTGAAACCCTTTCCCTTTGAAAAATTCACTTTCGCTTTGTAATTTCCGTAAAAACCCATCAATACTCCTTATCATAACTTTTATTCCCCCCTCTACTTTATTTAATTAAACTCCGCCATTCATGTTTTTCTCAACAAAATCCTTTTTAACCCATAAAATCACTTTTAGCCTAAGTTTTGTTTATGCCCATTTCTAAAGTTAACTCTGCCAATATCATGTTTTCTCAAAAAAATCCGTTTAACCCACCCCCTTGGTGTGGTTAATAAACCCTCCCCGATATCTATTTAACTTATATCCCTAGTGTATTTATTTTTTGGTCCCACTTTATTAAACCCATCACAATATGTTTAATTGCCGCTTTATTCATTAAATTGATTACAAATCATTTGTAATTATCCCCCAAGCCCTGCTAATCTCCATTGATTCACCTCCATGCAACTCCACCGCGCGACAACCCTCCTATCGTCCACTTCAAAATCCAATGACCCATAGCCATATCGCGCGCTCCTGATCTTCGAAATTTACCAGCTCGAGAGCACACGAGATTCATGGTTTTGCTCGAGCCCCTTACGCTTACGTGGCAGCTTTTTGTTAACTTGCATGCTCTCCAAAAAATACCGCCCTTCACTCAAAAGCAGTGCGATGGCCTCCAAAACCGCCTCACCCTGTAGGCCGAAACCATCCATTGTTCACTTATCGAATTCCACACCAAATTTTAAGCTTTACCCTTTAAAACGTAGAAGACCCTCGTTTTTGCTCTTTTTTCCCATTTACACAGTGAAACCTACCTAACCCTTCTTGCGCCACCCTGAACATCTGCAACTCAATTTGACCACTGATTACCTTCCAAACACTGTTAGGACACTGTCCACAGACCTCTCAGCTCAAATAAAGCCATTTATCTCCTTCCTGCAAACCTATGTTTTCATTAACTACTGGTTTATTTTTTCAGGTGATTATATAAGAACTGGACAAACAGTTCTTATAAAAGTTAAAAACCTATTTGTTCCAGATTCTTAGAAAATGTATTCGAATGATTTTCCTCAACAGAAGATTCCATACATCAACAAACCAGAAGAAATCATTTACGTAGAGGCGGTAAATGATAAAACAAAGATGAAATCATTTTCACCAACAAATAGTGAAAGATTCATATTAGCAACTCTCCAAGACATATTTTACTGCTTGTTACTTATGTCTTATTGTAAAAGTTAAAAGTGAAAAGATAACAAAGCAATAAGGTGGAAGAATTCACAATAATTGTTAAAATAGAGCATTCATGGTAAAAGACTAAACAGAGGAGGCAGATAAAGTGTATCAAATGAAAGGTCATCAGTAAATATGACATCTAGTGTGAAAATCGAATAGCATTCAACTTTTGGAGGAATAATTAGCCAGTTTCAACAATTTTCAGTTTTTCTTAGCAATAGTCACCAACATCACAACATTAAAATAGTGCCAAATCAACTAGGAGTCTTTATTTTGATTTTAAAATAATCTATTTTTGTAAAAACAATTTGGGATATTTTCTTAGTTCTATTGTTGTATAAATAACTCTCTTCACGAGTTATTAAGGCGTTGCACCCTGGATGAAGTATTTCTAAACATTTGATGTACTTGACTTTTTTGAAACCTTAATACAAAGCAAAGGATTCCAAATTTTGTTTTACACAGTTTGTGTTTCCTATAAGTTTTCCAGTATTACTCATTATGTTTTTCTTCATATTCTTATGTCTTACATAGATAACCAGGTAGGAATAACTGTGTTTCAATCTATTCCTATAAGATTCTGAAGTGATAATCTATAAAAGAATGAATTAATGGATTGTTTGTTTAATTAATTCCCTTTGAATCAATAAATCATTAGCATCTTTTGTAAGCTTAAACATATTCTCTTAAACCTTCTAAACATAAGTCAGAGGTTTTCATACTTATGATTATTTAATTTTCAATTTGAAAACTGTGATAATCATATTATTTTTTGTTTCTGCTCACCACCATACAAGCTATTTCACTGTGTGAAATTTTATAGCAGCCCTCTACTTTGGTATTAATATTATTCAAAAGGTTAGGCATTACAGTGTTACATCTGTTTCATTCATTGGTCCTCCAAATTAAAAAAACTCCCAAAAACAATTATCTTAAATGCTCTGGCATGATCGCTGACCATTATCATCTTAGAGGTACAACAAGATGCAAAGGCAGAGGAGGAGGTTGGGGGATAAGTCCCCGACACTAGAAACACAAGGACCAAGCAAACTAAGTACATGCATGCACTTGATATTTACTAGCAACTAAAACAATTACAAGGAATGTACTAATTGAGCACTCTAAGGCTCAACAAGAAATTTTCCTTGAATATAGATAAAGTTCTTCTCCACGTAAGAAGATTGGATGAAAAAGTCAATGCAATGGCTAAAAATCTTTCACACGAAGAGTTTACTAACTCCATGAATAGAATCTCCTAAATCTATCCAAATAAACTTGCCTTCCAATTAAACGATATTTTTAGTTTACTTTGTTTATTTTAGTCACAACAACACGATTACTAATATAGAGAAAGAAGAAAACTAGTTAAGAAATATTTTATTAAACGGCTTTAATTTATGTTATTGAATTGAATTTGTGACTATGTTTAAACAAATCCAAATAATTAAAATTTTATTTCTCTTACCATTATAATTTTTCTATTAAAAATTAATACAAATTAATTAATAATTAAATAAATAATATATAATCAAATTATTTATATATTATATATAAAAGCTTTTTCCTTTTAAAATTGTGGAATAGAAAAATAAAATAAATTACAATTTAATTTTAATAAATCATAAATAAAAATAATTAACATAAAAGAATGATACCTTTCCAATTATAAATAATTTTAATATGGAAAACGTGTTAAATGAAAAACATACTACAATTATAATTGTTTTTTAATAATTGTATTATTTATACTATTATTAAAATTGGTTTAATTATTATTATTATTATTTTTTTTAACAAAGTTGGTTGCTATATTATAATTCTATAAAGTAAGAATGATACCTTTCCAATTATAAATAATTTTAATATGGAAAACGTGTTAAATGAAAAAACATACTACAATATTAATTGTTTTTTAATAATTGTATTATTTATACTATTATTAAAATTGGTTTTAATTATTATTATTATTTTTTTTTTTAACAAAGTTGGTTGCTATATTATAATTCTAAAAAAATAGAGGAGGCTGAGCCCCTGAAATACAATACGATATGACAAGAAGTGCAAGCAGAGGAGGAGTTACAAGTTAAACAAAATTCCTCCTTGATCTTGCCTTTTGGGCTTTTGAAGAAAACTGACCAAAAGTAAATCCTAACAAACTGATGCAACAGAAGAAAGCATTTACAAAACATAATTAATCAATATTTATGCGAATGATTTGCCGAGCAGTGGACTCTTCAGGCTTATCATCAACTCCAACTTGTTTAATGCTTGAAGATCTGGTTTGAATAGCATTTTTCTTCTCCAACATGTATTTCAGGATCTCAATGGATTCTTCAGCATGGTTACACCTATTGGAGAGTTGGTTAAACTACTCATGAAAGGAGGAAATTTGATGGAGAAATAGGTGTTGAGTCTTGAAAATGTCATTCATTTCCATTACACTTTCACTATTATGTCCATTATATCACCTCCATTTCACTACTATGTCACCACATTCATCCCAATTTCATTATCATTGGGCCATATTTATGTTTTTCCAAACTTTATTAATTCTAAGCCTTTTAAGTGAATTTGTGGTTAAAAAATAGAAAATAATGTGCGTATGCTTATACCTAACAAATGGGTTGAAATTGTTGACATGTGTAGGTTGAAATGATGCATCTAGAAGACCCTTATGTAGCACTCTAAGGGCAAATTCGAATTTGAGTGGAAAGAATCATGGGATCATGAGAATATGTGTCACATCTCCTAATTGTATTGTAACTCTAAAAAGACATGTGTCTTATCAGTTCCTATTTTGATTAGGACTCTAGAGGTAGAGGGAGAGATTGATGGACTCTCATTAATGAGATGGTTTCTCATCTTTTTGTATAAATAGGAGATCCCTCTGCTTCATTTGTTAGCTTATTAGTCTCAGCTTATCTTGGCTTGGCTTTTAGTTCTTTAGCTTGGAGTTTGTAGTTCTTCCTTGATGGCTTTTGAAAGCTTTAGAGAGCTTTGTTGTACTTTGTGATTTTGAAGAATTTGAATAAAGCTTTGATGTTTTCAGCCTGGAAGGAGATGTGAAGTAGATGTCATGGAGCACATTAGAATGTAAGGTAGAGTAGATTTCATTTTGTAATTTTGCTTTGATTTCATTATGTCATTTGATTACTTTCAAGTTTGATAGATTAGATTTTTCATTCACGCAATTTTAATTCATGTAAGTGTGTTCAACCGGTTGATTGTAGATTAGTTTTTCTTTACATTTTTTTTCATCAAATAGTGACATGAGATTTGTCTCTCTGCTGACTTTGTTTTTTTTGCTTTTCAATTTTAGTTATGCTTTGATTTCAGTCTTATTCATTTGCTTTTAGTTAGTTTATATATTAAATTGCTCATGTCATTTTCAGTTACCTCCGAAAGCCATAGCGAGACTAATGGTGAGGGATTGAAGTATGAATGTGTAATTTGATATTAGTTTACCTTTCTGCAAATTAGATATTAAATTACTCATCATTTTTAGTTACCTCTGAAAGCCAGAGCGAGTCAAATGGTGAGGCTTTGAAGTATGAATCCGTAGTTTGATATTAGTTTATTTTTCTGCAAGTTAGTTATTGAATTGCTCATGTCATTTTCAGTTACCTCCGAAAGCCAAAGCGAGACGAATGGTGAGGGACTGAAGTATGAATGTGTAGTTTAATATTAGTTTTATTTTCTGCAAATTAGATATCAGATTGCTCAAGTTGTTTATGATTACCTCCAAAAGCCAGAGTGAGTCGAATGGTGAGGGTTCAGAATATGAGTTGATGTAATGTGATTTTAGTTTACTTTGCTTGCAATTTTTGGATTTCTTTAAGTGTAGTAGCTTAATTCATTTCTCTTGTATTTAGACAGCAGCAGGGATAGTGATTTCATGATCAGTATTTCATCTTTTGATTGATTAAAGTAGCTGCATACTTACAATTTTGTTTAAGTACTAATTCCCTCAATAACATGTTTTAAGATCTTTCGAAGTGCTAAGTTTTGGAAGTTACCATTAGGGACATAGACCTTATCTTGAAATCTACATCCATACTTGACCTTTAAAAGTATTCTTAAGACCTTAGAATAGGATTTCCATTTGCCTTAGACACTTTAGGAAACCAACAAGAACAAAACCCCAAAAACAACATAAACTATAAAACAACGAAGTAAGAAAAAGGTTAACTAAGCACATATGGTGCACCACACTTCATAAATTTATGATACCCGGATTGATAATTTATGTAGAGCAATTTAAGACGTTAAATTGACTAGACAACAGGTTGATGTCAGCTACATATTTGTCATTGATAATGTGGTTTTAGTTGTCAATCTTGGCATTGATGACGTCGTTCTGGTTGTCAATCTTGGCATCCAAGATCTGTTGGTGGGCACAAATTTGCTCGAGTTCAGCCTGGAGATGAGCGCAATGAATACAATCCTTGCTCCTTGCCATTGATGTGGATGAATGCTGCTGAAAGCGCTGATGGATCTTGAGAATGGACCAAAAAAGTTGCTTGTGGGACTGAACTAAGAGTAAGGGTGTAGAAGCAAAATGGCAAGAAATCGGATGAACTCTGAAAACAAGCCAAAGGCACTACTCTTGGGGGTGATCTGAGAGGAGAGGCACAAGAGTAGTAAAAAGAAGGATCGGGAGTGCGAGAAGAGACTGTTTGGAAGCGCAAAACGCAGGCAGCAAGGGAGTAGGAGAGAACTGAAGATTCAAAACAACATGAGAGGGAGAAAGTAGAATGTTGAAGAGGAGGAAGGGAACAGCGAATAAGAATGGAAAGGAACATAGAGGGGCTGTCAGAGGATAGAGGGAAGGAACATAGCGGAAGCGAGGGAAAGCACGGACGAGAGACAGAGAGATCAGGGAGGGATGGATGAATAGATATTTGACGGCAAATCAAATGATTTCAATACTGAAAATGCAGTTTCCAAGGAAATGCCCGATCCCTATGCGGATATTGATCTTAGGGAAGGTTTGGAAAATCTTTGACCAATCCTTAATGTCATTTTGCTCAGAATTGATGCGGATTTGAATGATGCGGTAAGAATTATTGGCCATGGGAAAAGGCAAAAGGAACCTTGAGAAAATTCAAGGGAGATGATGATGGCATTCCACACCATTGCAAAGGATATTCCCTTTGATCCTAGTACATGTATGACTGGCACATTTATCAGCTTCTTTATTGAAGGCATGGAGAATATGGAAAAATCGAAGGTCCCAATTCTTGCTGATTAATGCTTGACATCTACTTATTGTTTGTTGGATGAATATATTAGGAGCTTTATGCTAGCCTATCATAAGATTGATGATGGTAGCAGAATCTCCAAAAACCATAGCGTTACGGATACCGAGTTCTTGAAGCTGGATAAGACCTTGGTAGAGAGCAAGCACCTCTGCTCTATTATTAGATAGGGTTCCCAATCCCCACTCAAAGGAAGCTATTAGATCACCATTGGGATTATATATGACTCCCCCTGCCCCTGCAACTTCCGGATTGGATTTTGAAGCACCATCGAAGAAGAGGGAATGGGAATTGCTGAGTTTGAGCCATTCTGAGAATTCATCCTGCTTAACTCTGATTTTCCAACTGTGACTGGAAGTGCTAGAATGATGGCTGATGATGTCTACTACTTGTGTGTCCCTGTTGCTATCTATTAAGCTACTAATAAAATATCTTTCTTCTATGCAAAGGCCAACCATGTCAATTTTCTTGGTATTTAGCCACAATTTTTTCTAACATAAGATTTTTGGCTTTGCTGCATAATTGCCTAGTGATGGTCTCCTGATCTCTGAAAATTTTTCAATTCCTAGCGAGCCAAATTTTCCATAGGAAGGTATAGGGAAGAGCATTCCATACCCTTTTAGCTATGCTTTTTTCCTTACGTTGCCAGGGGTAGCTTTCCTTCCAAATGGTAAGGAACTCCCCAATGGAGTGCTGAGGGTTCCAAATGAGAATGCCAAAGGGGGAAATTCCATTCCAGCATGAGATAGCAAAGGGACAAGAGATAAAAAGGTGCTGGATTGTTTCTTCAGCTTCTTGGCAATTTGGGCATCGAGAGGGTCTGGCTATGCCCCTCTTTTGCAAATTGTCTGAGGTTAGGATTTTCCCTTTTAAGAGGGACCATATGAAAAATTTAACTTTGGGAATGGCCTCTGTCTTCCAAACGGTTTTCCAGTACATCCAAGGAGGGGCAGGGAAGTCCCTATTTCACAGAAAATTGTAACCGGCTTGTATTATATAGCTAGAACCTGAGGGGTCCCATCAAAATCCTCCAATCCCATTTTTGATGACTGGTGCAATGTTATGAAGATGAGCCTGAAGATTGTCAATCACTACAACAAAATAGGCAATTTGCACCAGGTTTAGCACCAGAATTTAGTGCATTTTTTCTCAATTGGGATGAGTAGCCTGGCAGTAAATCTGGCTCTATTGTAAAAATTTTAAATCGTCCTTTTTTGCACCAAATTTTGCATCTTTTCTACGCCAAATTTTCCATCATTTTTTGCATCATATTTTGCATCAAAATTTTCATTTGGTTTTACAACAGGTTTTGCTTCTAGTTTTGTGCTATTTTTTGCATCATTTTTTGCTTCCTCTTTTGTGGCATTCTTTGCTTCTAGTTTTGTGTCATAATTTGCATCAATTTTTACACCATCTTTGGCATCTGATTTAGTGCCTTTTTTTACATCTAGTTTGTGCCAATTTTTGCATTTGGTCTTATGCCATTTTTTGCTTCTAATTTTGTACTTATTTTTACATCTATTTTTGTGCCAGATTTTCTCCCTTTTTTTACACCATTTTTTCCATCCAATTTTGCACCATATGTTGAATCTGATTTAGTGTCAAATTTTGCATGCATTTTTGCACCATTTTTTGCATCCACTTTTGCGTTTTATTTATCTCCCTTTTTTGCATTCTATTTTGCACCATATTTTGCATTTAATTTTGCATCATTTGTTTCATCCAATTTTGCATCATTTTTAACACCATTTCTTGCATCCAATTTTGCATCTTTTTGAGCATCTAAATTTGCATCCTATGTTGAACCATA
>APFE031547911.1:1065-65048 GCA_000404065.3 Pinus taeda
CACATACGAAATTTAAATGAAACGTTATTGAGCTTTAAAAATTATTATTATTATTATTTTTCTCATTTTCTTTTTAAGTTATTTTGATTTCTTGAAAAAAGAACCGAACTAAACTTGATTAAACTACCACCCCTTCCAAGCTACATTAGAATACGATTCCATTGCTAGGCATGTCTTTTATGAAGTTATAGCTTTTTAAAATTTATTATCATATTTTTGTTGAACAACAATTATGAATGGGATGTTCTATAAACTATGAGTTAAGAATATATCTTTCTTTTAATTAGATTTTTAAATGGATGCATTAAGTTTTTTTTAAAAGAAAAAAAAATTACCCATTTTCACTCATTCTTATTCTTAATCAAAATATCAAATTCAAAAAGCCTCTTTGTTCCACTTAATGAGACTTCAAGTACAACAATCTCAATCGAAGAGAAAAATAGATATCCATATCTACCATACTATTTCCACATAAGGTTTGGATTCCTAACAATTAATAGAAACATGATAACATATCTATTGCAAAGTGATATAAATGCACTATGTTACTCTGAATGAGATGAATTTATGATAACATATCTATTGTAAAGTGATATAAATGCACTATGTTACTCTGAATGAGATGAATTTATTTAGTTTAGAAGTGAGTTTAAATTAATGTTAATTTTTACAAATGAGTTAGTAACAATGTAAATTTGGGCAACAATATAATTTGGATTTAGAAGATGTTTCCACATACTTATCAATTTGAATGTAGTATTTAAATGGGTTATAAGTAAGACACAAAATATAAGATTTATTGAAAAATCACTTTTAAAGTGATAGGTTATATTTTATGAAAATGTAATATATAGTTATTATATGTACTAATTTCATAATTTATATTTATTCCCCGATAGATATATAGTGTGAAAAATTGAAAAAATAATATTATAATTAATGGAATTAAATTAAAATTACTCGATATAAGTTAATTTGAGCCATTTTTAACACATGACATCCTCATACATGTGTATAATTCATTGAATAATCCCTAATTGATGTGCACCCTTACTATTACTAACTTGTTACATGAAAGAGGGTTAGAGTATAAAATCCACTAATGGGGAAAACTATATAACTCATCAAATAATATCCAACTAAAGTGCCTCCTTACTAATAGCAACATGTTACATGAAATATGATTAGAGTATGAAAATATCCTAATAGGGAAACTTTTGGTGTGAAAATATGCTACGGGATCCTTGAATAGTGGATTCATGCTAACAAGCTATCAATAATATTCCTAGTATGAGTTCTAATTAGTGGGTTAATGTATTTCTTTTATATGTTTATTAATTACATAATTTTCCACCAACTTCTATGTGCATCTAAACATGCAATTCTATTGCATAAATTAGTTTGGACTACTTCCAATAACCAAAATTAAATAAGTTCCTTCATCTAATGTTGAATGTAATGAATGTTACATATTGGGTATACTTGCTCCATATGGAAAAAATATAGTGTCAAAAATTTTCCTAAATATTACACCTCCATTAGATGTAATTTGCACTAGAATGACTTTGTTCTCCTCAACTAGACACACTAATGGTAGCTACATTTCTTGTCTCATATTTCTCTATTTTTTCTTCATACCAGCCTTCTACATTAGGTATGAAAGTGTTGATTCTAAGGTTAAAACTTCATTTGCAAAGTACTTTCATAATTTACCATAGCTTCCATTCCAAATAAATATACATACACCTCAAGTCACAATTACCACCATCCAAATTCTTCATGCAACCTTTTTAATTCTCAACATATTCAAGCAAATGCTTGTAAACCATCTTGAATTGTAGTAAATAAGCATACAAATAGTAAGTTATACACACATACTTCATTTAGATAATGCTTGTCCTTGATAATAATTAAATAAGCCTTGAATTTCACACTTCAACCCATTGATATCCAAGGAATATTGATACCTAAAACCAATACATGTAACTTAATGAGAACCACTCAAGAAATTAAAATCTACATATTTGGAAATAGGATAATGTCCATACAACCCATTGTGAATGTGTTGATAAATGAACAATATCATCTAAATATAAGTCATCAATATTGAAAGTACTCATGACCAACACGTTCATTACTATAAATTGTTAAGGGTAAATTCAATCTTAACAATGATTATTCAACTAGTTCACTCCTATGATGTTATTTGTGTCATTTAATATGGTAATTAGAGCCAAATCCATTATTTTCAGACTGCACTAAAACAATATCACAAATAGGGACCTAAAAAGAAACCAGGTGGGTGATTGCATCCTATTAATATCCCACAAAGAGGCAATGGGAGAATTGGGAAGATGCACTTTCAAGAACACGTGTGTAGTCCCGTATTTTCCTAGACATTTATACTCAACAATCCCTAAACTTCCAACCAAAATGGTAGCTAGGATTCTAAGTATGCATGGCATAACAACACACACATGTTCTTAGGGATGTGCATGCATTTATAGCGTGTCTAAATTTTATATGACCATGACTAGTTTTTTTCCTCATTTTATACTTCACAACAAATTTTTAGAATTAGACCTAGCTAAATATCACATGCTTCGTTTATAATGAGCACTAAGTTAATTTATTTGATATCCTTTCAATTCCAAGTACAAAACAATGCTATATATATATATAGATAGATATATATATATGAAAAATTGGTTTAAAATTGGAGAAAGTTAAATGATATCCCAAACACAAGCTTCTTATTGAATTGTATGAAAGTTGGTTACCATGGGGAATAATGAGAAACCAAAGCTACCATCACCAAACGCCAACTCATAATAAATAAATCTAGATGTTGAAATTCATCCTTAACTACTTTTAGGACATTCATACATGATCTCGAAAACACCAGATAAACCTTACAATTATCTCTAGAAAGATCATTAAGTTCAATTATATCATCCATTTCTAATGCGAAAGTTATATTAACTAATACTTCTGATTACAAGGGCATGATGTTATGAATACTATAAAATTGTTTAGAATAAATATGAAATTAGAGACTATAACCAAATAGGATTTGCTATTATTTTTCTTTGACCCAAGAAACAATAAACATATATCATTCAATAAGAAATACATTTATATGGGTTGGTGAGCGGCACACCTACCAAACATTCTGTGATCATTGGATGGATATGTGGTTCATGGTTTTTAGTAAATCTCCGAATAATAATAGTGAGCCTCATTTATATTTCTTGAGAAAAATATGAACAGAGCTCAAGTTAGGACTCCATGTGAACTACTCTGACATGGTAAAATTCCCAGGGGTGGGTTATAGGTCTACCCAATATATAGAGAATTTTAGACACAACCTAGCACTAACTCCTCATCTACCTAGATGAATTCCTGACCCCCTACCCAATATCCTACACTAGTAAAGAGTATTATTGAAACACGGTCTACAAAACCCATCTTTACTCACACTCTAGTACAACATGTTACCATGGTAGCATCATCATGCCATGAGTGACCAAAAGGTGATGTTGTGGGAGGGGTTGTGGAATAATATTTTTGTAGTAGGGTTTTACCAAGATAAGCCACTTGGCATCTCATGTCAGCCTCATAAATGCGCTAGCTATGAACATACTTATTATAGGCTAATGACGGTCAATTAACAATACAGTTTTATGAAGGAAGTTTATATCTTGACCATATTTATGTATATAGTGTATCATATATTTCTTATATCTAATAATATGTTTTTTACAATTTCTACAACCTAATAACACTCCTCACTCCACCAGATACATCAATGCCAGGTTTTACCACTGATGTAGTAGTGGAAATTACTTTATTCATTTGGCATATAACACACGAAGTTATGGTGAATTAAAATGACCACTCATTGCAAAATTATTCATATGTTTTAAGTCCATATTATAAATACTTTAAGTTTTGGTATAATTGCGTTGTTCATTTAATTTTTCTATAGATTATAGTGACACTAGGAAAAAATCCATACATACCTAATATAGAAATAAATTTTGTTTAAATATTTAATCTTTTAATCTTATCTATCCCATCCTTCATTGTAGATATGCTTGAATTTTAAGACAATCCTATGTCTACTCTCTATGTATTCCTCTACTATACCTGGTTTAGAATTTTGGAACACACTAATATTCTTGGGCTCTCCCCGTGGGCATTTGGGTGAGGGAGTAATGTCTAGCCTCAAAAGTAGCAAGGCTATATAAGCCCAGTCGTGTACAAGCCAATTTTCTAAGTTATATTCATAACATTTTCTAATAAGAGTAGTGTTTTAAACATATTGTGCATATATTATGGTGCTGTGAGATTTTTCACACACTAACACATTATTTAACTATTCCATCTATTTCTTTGATGTGGTATGAAATCTAGTATTTTAGAGTTTTTATCAATAATTCTAATATAAATATTAGTTTTTAATTTATTATTAACTTTTTAAGTTCGTGAAAATTGTAACTTAATTATTAATTTTTAGATAATTAAAATTGTAACTTAATTATTGAAAATTTATACCAATATTTACAATTTATTTTATCAAAATAATATTATACAATAGTTTTAAACATAAATAAAAAATATCAAAATTATTTATTAACGAGTGTATTTTAATATTTTGAATTTTCATTTTCCACAAATCCATATATATAAACATATTTTAAATAATTATTTAAAATATTTATTAATTAACTCAAAAATTTTTAAAAATAAAAATATCTCAATTAACAATAGTTCAGATTCAATATTCGAATCTCATTTAAAAAAAAGAACAAAAACATAAAAATTAATCATCATAAATACGTAAAATGGCAATCTTCCTTCCTACTTCTCCCATATATGCATACCTCCATGCCTCACTGGTACGAGTGCAAAGACAACCAAAAAGTTTTCCTAAAAGCAACCAACCTTGAAAGAGTGCGTAATAGCTCACTGATCCAACACTCTTGCACCGAAGATGAACGACACTAAGCAATCTCTCGAAGCTGTGAGATTCCTTCCTCCCACCATGCATCCCTCGAGACCCCATGTAATGACCAAACAGTTTATGTGAATAAATTTTCTGATTTACTATTATCGGTAAATACGGAACAGAGATTATTGTTTTCTTAAAAATGATGAAAATATTATTAATTCAATGATTGAATGTGGATTGAATAATTACATATAATAACTTTTATGAGAAAGTTATTCTCTTTTCTTGCTAAAATAAAAGAAACAGTTGCCAGCAAGTAAGGGGAAACCCTAACTGCTTTTCCTCATTCCCTAGAAAAAAGGGAAAAAGGAAAAGGCTCGGGTTGTTGGGGAACAGACGGGGGAAAAAGGAAAAAAATGGCACTGAAAGTAGAAAGGAGAGTGCTACGTCTGGTGAGGACCAGATAGCACAGGCACAAGAGGTGCTTTACTTTGCTGAAGGCTGTGGCCGGGCAAATGAGCTTGGGGGAGAGACTCAGTCTGGATTGACTGATCTCGTGGCTGGGAGGATAACAAGCATCAGACAATCTTCTCCATTCTGGAGAAGCACATAAGATTGTGAGCGTTGCAATTACAGGTAAGTACAATCATGACTTTAATATTATCTGAGAAATTTCCATATTCTCCTTAAAAGATATTAGCAAACTGTAAATCAAGAAACAGAGCATTGTGACAATTAGCTATAGGGTATCCGCTAGAGTATAACTATACTTTGTCTAGAATGAAGAACTATTTGAATTAGATTTTCCATTCAGTATCGGATCCCTTTACAAAACAGAACAAATGATAATGGGAAAACTGTAAAATGTTATTATAGAAAAAGGAAATAAGCTGTCCATTACATAACTGTAACCGTATAGAGTAACACAGAAAGTAGTAACAGACCTTCTGAGTAAAATAATAAGGAATGACAATCAGAATAGTGAAAATCACTATGAGAACATATTTCATTACGTTTACCGAACCATCAGAAGTATTACATGCGATATATAATACCTTCTTCTTTATCACGGTGAAGGCTAGGATAACTGTTACATTAGAGTATGTAAACCAGCGACTGTTAAGTCCGTATAGGAAACCTCGGAAAGGAGGTTAAAGATTTATTCAATAAAATAAAAGAAAGGCATAAACAGTAACACAGTTAAACAACACTTCACATCGGACCAAGATATTAGTTTATGAGAAGGAAACTCTGTAAATCCTACGATTAGACCATCTGTGTAAGCAAGAAATTCATAATATACTGGTTGGGTATGGTCTACGGTAAAACCCGAAGATAAACACATTTCCCGATATGTAGGAAATGAACCCGACATTCAGTCCATCAATATATGCACTAATATAATGAAATGAAATCAATATGCCAAATAGAGTCAAGACATAACTGCAGACAAACATATATATGTATAACCATAAACAGTAGTTCGAACAAGGAGAAAAACTCGTTCTTCAGAGATAACAACCAGAAACATGGTATATATAAAGGATAACAACAGAAACACGGTATATATAAAAGGCAGCGTTAATACGGTCAGATTCAATATACAATTAAATCCCTGTCAGAACTTGGTAAGTCCGACAAGATAGGTATAGTCTCAGAGAAGCTTAAACATAACAAAACAAGGAACCCAGAAGCTAAATAATCGCCTGGGGTTTGAACTTCAACAGTACCGGATATTCATTTAACCATAACAGTTCGCATTCCTGTTTAAATGTATTTAAATGACGCAACTGGCCGGAGAAAGAAACTCAGCAATACGCCAAGTGATTCTCCTCATATAGTTCCAGAGGAAAACGAATAACTAGAAGATTTACATTGTAAAAATTATAACTATCAAAAAAATGAACTGCTATAGAAATGCCACTCGGCATTTGTGGTGAAACCGTTAAGGGTAGAAACCAGGGTATCGATCTACGGAGGGTTTCCCTAGCCAGAAACACCACTCATGCCATTAACAGAGAATGGCAAAGTCCCTGACAAGAAAGAGATAAAAATTAAATTCGACTCTAGTTCTGACTGAGTAATTAGTTTCTTTTCGGGTATCATGAGTGCTTACCTGAAAGTCGCTCCTTCAGTAAAAGTAACCCTGTAATCCCCTGCCTCCGCGTAGGGTTTCAACCTATTCAAAAATTCTTTCGAATGAGAAATAATCCGAATATAACTGCCAAGTGTACCATAAAAATTCGAACATGAAACTCCAGTAAAGGGAAGGGTTGACCTGATAAATGTTGAAAGGTCTAGAGCGAGAAGCTGGAAGCGGCATCGCCTTCCGCACAGCCTGCGTATACAAATTCAGAACATAATGTCGAGGGTTGCATCGCCTTCAGCCAAGAAGGCTTACACTATGGTGGTGTAGTTGGAAGAGCAGACGCCCTGGAGAATGCAGCTCTGCAAACCTTGATCGATAAACAAATGAACCCTCAAACCCTAAGGCACCCTGTATAAATGGCAAGTGTTTTCTACACCGTTCGATCTCCCAAGGTGAATCCTCAGCGTCGATCCAGTAAGTAATCTCGAGGAGCTCGCTACAGTAGTCGTAGCATTAAATCCAGCCAGCTACCCTTGAGATCAATGATCGGAACAATGGTGAAGTATCTGAGGTAGGACTAGTTGTCCACCTCTCGAACCATCGGCATTTAAGAGACAGGATTTGTTAAGGTTCGCTGTCAGCACAGCCATACGGAGAGTAAATAGGTTCATATGCCAAGGCAGTGCTGAATTAAAAATCAACTATAACGCCATATTTCATTCCTGCCAAGTTTAATGGTGGGATTATAACATTGTAATATTTATCGTTAAATGGATGGTTCGTAACATTGTAATTTTTACCATTTAATGGATGGGTTATAACATTATAACGTTTACTCCTTGCGATTAAGTTATTCATCCATGGCATAAAAGGATAGGTAAAGAATTTTTTTTTGGGGTTATTAATTTCTTGATTAGAGGGTTGTGACATATGGTATCAGAGCCCATTTACAGCACTGAGGCCTCTGGGTAAGATAACAATGACATATAAGGACACTGTATTAAATGTTAAAAAAAAAAAAAAAAAAAAAAACATTTAGAAGTGTGATATGATCATTCTCATTATTACCCTTGAATTTTTTTTTTATGATGAAGCACAGGATCAGGGTGCTGAAGACGACAACATGAGGAGGGCAGATAATACACCTCGACGACCAGTAATGGGGCAGGGCGTGCCTGGCCCTGAAAATAACCCAGAACTGTGGGTACAACTTGGAGAAGAAGCCAGAATCACAAATCAAGCAATTCTGGAAACAGTATAGGAACTTAAGAACGAGATGGCTTGACTGCGAGAAGATAATGCTCGATTAACAATAGAACAAGAAAGAATTTTGAAAAGTTTGTCCGACAAACAAAATCAACCACTAGTTAATCCTAGTGCAGAACAACAAAGAATGTCTGAAGAACAGAACCATCATATACCGCCCGAAGGATCGGAGGAGCAGGAGGAATGTTCTGATAATGCATTTGAACAACAAACCTCGAAAAGACAAAGGGTAGAAATAAAAGGGGAATTCCGCAAGATTAAGCCACCGCATTTTGACGGAGAACAAGAAGAAGCAGCTGAAGCATGGTTAATCAATATGAACAAGTATTTTCAGCTTTATGAATATGACCAAAATCTTAAGGCACGATTGGCTATTTTTCAATTACAGGGAAAGGCCACCTTATGGTCGGAGGAGGTGAAGATTGTAAAAGGAGTTACAGAGCAGACCATTACTTGGGATAATTTTCAAAGGTTCTTTAAAGAAAGATATCTAACTGAGCGCTTTTACGATGAAAAGGCAAGAGAATTCCATGATTTGCAATTGGGGCAGTAGACTATGGATGAATTCATCACTCGTTTTACTTCCTTACTTTGCTACGTGCCATATATAAGGGAGGAAAAAGCAAAGGTACAGCGATTTGTTAGCAGTTTACCACCATATATGTGGGAGAGAATTGAATTTGATAATCCAAAATCAATGGATGAGGTAATCCGCAAGGCTAGAATCTGTTATCAACAAAGTAAGAAAAAAGGGGAAGCTGCTAGCAGGAAATGGAATGAGAAAAAGGGCTTTAAGGCAGTTGGAAACGACAAAGGAAATCGCAACAATGGAAATAAGGGGAATGGAAAAGGACCAAACAGCAGATTTGCAGCCAGAACCACATCTAAATTTAGAGCTGCAAATGAGTCCAAAGTCAACGAACAGCAACCAAGGTTAGACAGTGATGGGACAACAAGACCCCCGGTGCAATGCGGGGGTTGTGGAGGACCCCATTACATTAAGAACTGTCCACAGCAAAAAGGAACTGAGCAGTTATCCCAAATTCATGAAGCCTCAACAGTTGGCGAGGTTGGACGTAGTATACCCACAATTAATGCGGCTTTGGAAGACCGGCAAGCGGAATATCAGCTAACTATAGTCGAATTCGAAGGTAAAATCTCAAACCTTATCATAACTATTTTAATTGATCCTGGGGCTACATTAAGCTATGTGAGCCCAAAGGTGGTGGAACGTTGTAATTTACAATCTGTTAAATTTAAAAACCCATGGCTGGTACAATTAGCTACAGGATCCAAATGACGGGTAACAGCTAAAGTCAACGATTGCTCTTTTACTATAGCAGGTCAGCCAGTAACGGCTGATTTGAACGTGCTTCCTCTTGGCTCCTATGATATTCTAATCGGTATGGACTGGTTGGAAAAACACTGGTCATTAGTTGATTGTAAAACCAAGATTATTTACTATAGAGACCAACAAGGAAACAGGAAAGATATGCAGGGGATTAAATGACCAGTGCAGGTTCGACCGATAACTGCAAACCAGCTGGTAAAATGTGTACGAAAAGGGTGTCACGTCTACGCCATCCAGGTGGGATATGCGGATTCAAAGGATAAAACAGCTTCTTTGAACAATATTCCTATAGTACAAGAATTTACAGATGTATTTCCGGAAGAAATTCCTGGACTACCGCCAAGAAGAAACATAGATTTTACCATTGAGTTGGTACCAGGTGCCGCACCAGTATCACGAGCACCCTATAGAATGAGTGTACCCGAATTGACAGAATTAAAAATGCAGTTGCAAGAGCTACTAGATAAGGACTACATTCGTCCTAGCGTGTCTCCATGGGGAGCCCCAGTACTATTTGTCAAGAAAAAGGACGGAACCCTTCGGACGTGCATTTATTACCGACAGTTGAATAAGTTGACCATCAAAAATAAATATCCTTTACCATGGATCAATGACCTATTTGATCGAGTGAAAGGTGCGACGATGCTCTCTAAGATCGATCTGCGATCAGGCTACCATCAGATCCGAATTAAAGAAGAAGATATCGCTAAAACAACTTTTAGAACAAGGTATGGTCACTACGAATTTGTTTTTCTTGCCGTTCGGGTTAACCAACGCCCCTTCAACTTTCATGTGTTTAATGAACAATATTTTTCATCGTTATTTGGATCGATTCGTGCTGATATTTATTGACGACATATTAATATATTCCCGCACCATCGAGGAACACTATGAACATCTCAGAATGGTATTACAGACCCTTCGAGAACATCAGCTATACGCTAAGTTTAGTAAGTGTGATTTCTTTAAAGAAGAAATCCAATATTTGGGTCACGTAATCACAAAGGATGGAATTGCGGTGGACCCGGAAAAGATAAAGGCCATAATGGAGCTGTACCAAAAGATGTAGCGGACGTCCGATCTTTCATGGGATTAGCTGGATATTATAGAAGATTCATGGAAGGTTTTTCTAAAGTGGCTTTTCCCATTACCTCATTACAGAAAAAGGGAAAGGTATTTCATTGGACCCCAAGCTGCCAGAAAAGTTTCGAGCAATTGAAACATCTGCTCACCACAACACCTATTCTGAGTATAGCTGATCCTAATAAAGATTATGTGGTATGTACAGATGCAAGTAAAGAGGGATTAGGGGGGGTCTTGATGCAAGAAGGCAGAGTAATTGCATACGAGTCTCGAAAATTAAAAGAACATGAGCATAAATACTCTGCTTATGATTTGGAGTTGGATGCTGTCATACATGCCCTAAAGATGTGGCGACATTATCTTATGGGCAGGAAATTTTTGCTGCTCACCGACCACCATAGTTTAACCAACTATTTTAGCCAGCCTACTTTAAACGTTAGGCAAGCACGGTGGGTGGAATTTTTAAGCGGCTTTGACTTGGATATAAAACATTTGCAGGGAAAAGAAAACAGAGTAGCAGACGCTTTGAGCCGGAAAATACAAAATTTGTATGAAATTTCCATTAGTGAATGGAAAAGTCCCTTTTTGGAAATAATAAAGGAAATTTCAGACCAAGATACTGAGTATCAGCAGCTAAAACTGCAAATACAGCAATCTGCTAGAGGAGATAGCCAACAAGAATATGAATTAGATGATGCTGGATTAATCTATTTCAAGCAAAGGTTATATGTACCCAATCAAAGCAAAATTAAAAATCTGATTATGGACGAATTTCATATCAGCCATTATGCGGGTCACCCGGGTTATCAGAAGATGATAACTGCAATCCAGAAAGAGTATTTCTGGCCAGGAATGAAGAAGAGCATTGTAGAGTACTTAGCATGGTGCTTAGAATGTCAGCATATTAAAGTGGAGCATCAGCATCCAGTAGGATTGTTACAACCATTACCCATCCCAGAATGGAAATGGGGAAATCATCTCCATGGATTTTATTACTGGGTTACCTAGAACAAAGAAAAACAATGACTCCATTATGGTGGTGGTAGACAAATTAAGTAAGGCTGCACATTTCATACCTGTACAATCCACATATAAAGCTGCACAAATCACTCATATTTTTATGCAGAATGTGTTCAGATTACATGGACTTCCGAAAACAATAATTTCCGATCGTGATGTGAAGTTCACATCAACTTTTTGGAAAACACTGTTTGCTGATTTAGGAACTCAGTTGAATTTCAGTACAACATACCATCCTCAAACTAATGGACAGACAGAACGGGTGAACCAAGTGGTAGAGGACATGTTAAGGGCTTATGTCATGCAACAACCCACACTGTGGGAAGAATATTTACATCTGGTGGAATTCGCGTATAACAATGGGTATCATACCTCTACGCAAATGAGCCCATTTGAGGTTATGTATGGCCCAAAATTCCGTACACCCTCCAGCTGGGGAGGGCCTGAAGATAGATTAATTCTAGGACCTGAAATGCTTAAGGAAATGGAAGACATGGTAAAGAGGTTGCGTGTTAATTTGAAAGTTGCTCAAGATAGACAAAAGAATTTTGCCGATTGGAAAAGAAGATTCAAAGAGTACCAAGTTGGGGACCATGTGTATATCCGAATTCAGGCCAAAAGAAGTACTTTACAGTGGAGTGGGTGTGCCAAATTGGCGCCTCGATATTGTGGACCCTTCCAAGTTTTAGCAAGGATTGGACCGGTGGCTTACCAACTGGCCTTGCCAAGTCACATTCGAGTCCACAACGTGTTCCATGTTTCAGTACTAAAGAAATATGTGTATGACCCTAAGCATGTAATCCGATGGCAGGATATACAGGTGGGGTTATTGTTACAATAAAATTTTGCAAGAATTCCATTCGAAAGAAAACTAATTAAAGGAATTGTGTATTGCAGGTCGAACCGGAAGGAGAGATTCTGGTCGAACCGCTGAGAATTCTCGACCAGAGAGAAGTGCAGCTGCGGAAACGAGTTATTACCCAAGTTAAGGTACAAGGGCAACATTTTAGGCCTGAGGAGGCCACTTGGGAAGATGAAGAATTAATGAAGAGAACCTATCCAGATCTGTTCATGACTGGAAGACACCGAGACGGTGTCCAATCTCAGGGGGAGGAGATGTAATGACCAAACAATTTATGTGAATAAATTTTCTGATTTACCGTTATAGGTAAATGCGGAACAAAGATTATTGTTTTCTTAAAAATGATGAAAATATTATTAACTCAAAGATTGAGTATGGATTGAATAATTACATATAATAACTTTTATGAGAAATTTATTTTCTTTTCTTGCTTAAATAAAAGAAACAGTTGCCAGCAAGTAAGGGGAAACCCTAACTGCTTTTCCTCTCCCATAGAAAAAAAGGGAAAAAGGAAAAGGCCCGGGTTGTGGAGGAACAAACGGGAAAAAAAAAGGAATAAGGCACTGAAGCAGAAAAGGGGAGTGCTACATCTGGTGAGGACCAGATAGCACAGGCACAAGTGTGCTTTATGTTGCCGAAGGCTGTGGCCGGCAAGTGAGCTTGGGGGAGAGATTCAGTCTGGTTGACTGATCTCGTGGCTGGGAGGATAACAAGCATTAGACAATCTTCTCCAATCTGGAGAAGCACAGAAGATTGTGAACGTGGCATTGCAGGTAAGTACAATTATGACTTCAATATTTTCTGAGGAATTTCTATATTTTCCTTAAAGGATATTAACAAACTGTAAATTAAGAAATAGAACATTGAAGAAGTTAAACTAATAATGAGTGACTTCAACTATTCTACTTATTCTGATCACAGAACTATTAAATTAGATTTTCATTCAGTATCGAAGTCCTTTACAAACCAAGCAAATGGTAATGGAGAAAACAGTAAAATGTTATATGCAAGAAAAGAGAAAGACGCAGTTTATTTCATAACTGTAACTGCATAGACAAACCCAAAAAGTAATATCAGACATTCTGGGTAAACAATAAGGAATATCAACCAGAATAGTGGAAATCAGTACGTGAACGAATTGCATTACAGTTATAAAAACCATCAGAAGTATTACTAGTGAACTATAATACTTTCTCCTCTATTACAGTGAAGGCTAGGGTAACTGTCGCATTAGAATATATAAACCAGCGACTGGAAAGTTAATGTAGAAAACCTTGGAAAGGGGGTTAAAAGATTTATTCAATAAAATAAGAGAGCGTACGCTGTAAAACAGTTAACAAACTGCACATTGTTCCAAGATATCAGATAATGAAAAGAACATTATGTAAATCTTATGAATAGACCATCTGTGTAGGAAAGAATTCATAATATATATTGGTTGGTATGGCTTACGGTGAAACCCAAGGATAAACACGTTTCACCGATATGTAGAAAATAAACCCAACCTTCGGACCATTAACGTATGCACTAATATAAGGAAATGCAACCAATATGCCAAATACAGAGAGAATATAACTGTCGACCAATATATATATATATGCAACTAAAAGCAGTAGTTCGTGCAAGAACAAAAACTCGTGTTTCAGAGATAACAAGTTATGCAACAAATGGAAACAATATATATAAAAGGCGGTGAAAATACGACCAGTTTCAATACACAATCAAACCCTTGTCGGAGCTTGGGAAAGCTGGCAAGATAAGTTTCAGAGAAGCTTAAATATAACAAAAAAATGAAGAACCCAGAACCAAATAATCACCTGGGGCTTGAATACCGACAGTACTGAATATTTACATAACCAAACAGTTCGCAGTCCTGTATAAATACATTTAAAAGACACAACCCGGCTGAGGAAAGAAACTCAGTGATACACCCAGCGAATCTCCTCATATAGTCCCGAAGGAAAATGAATAACCATAAGAAGCACATTATAAACTCTAACTATTAAGAATGAACTGCAGCAGGATGCCATTCGGCATCTTTGATGAAACCCTTAAGGGTAGAACCCAGGGCATCGTTCTACGGAGGTTTCCCTGGCCAAGAACTCCATATCCGCTCATGCCATAAACAGAGAACGATAAAGTTCATGGCAGGAAGAAATCAAAATTAAATTCGACTCTGGTTCTTGGCAGAGTACGTAAATTCCTATCGGGTATCATGGGTCTTACCTGATAGTCGCTCCCGTTGTAGTAATGACCCTGTAGTCCCCTGCTGCCGCGGAATCCTTCATCCCGTTCGAGACACAATTCAAAAGAGAAATCATTCTGTATACATTTACCAAGTACAATATAAATTCGCACCAGAAACTTCAGTGAAGAGGGAGGGTTTTACCTGAGAGGCGAATGAAAAGTTCAGGGCGAAAAGCTGGAAGCGGCATCGCCTTCTGCAGAGCAGGTACATAAGAACTCAGCAAAGAATGTTGGGAGCTGCATCGCCTCTAGCCAAGAAGACTCACGCTATGGTTTACATTGGCATGGGTGGCGTCGTTGGAAGAACAGACGCCCTGGAGAACGTGGCTCTGCAAACCTCAAGCAATCAACAAATGAATCTCTCGAACCCTAAGTACCTCGTATACAATGGCAAGTAAACCCACGCCGTTCGATCTCAAGGGTGAATCCACAACGTTCATCCATTTTAGTAATCCCGAGGAGCTTGTTGGTGTAGCTGTAGCATTTACTCCAGCTAGCTACCTCTTGAAATCAACGTTCGAATCAAGGTGAAGTATCCGAGGTAGGACCAGCTGTCCACCTCTCGAGCCATCGGCTTTAAAGTTACTAGATTTGTTAAGGATTGCTGTCAACATAGCCATACGGGAGCAATTAAGTTCGTATGCCGAGGGTGGTGACGAAGTAAATTTAACCTTAATGCCATGTTATGTTCCCGCCAAGGTAAAAGATCGGGATTAAAACATAGTGACTCTTACCATTTATGAATAATCTAACCACCTTGGCATGTAAAGGGTAGGTAAAGATTTTTTTTTTTATGAGGTTATTTATTACTTGATTAGAGGGTTGTGACAGTGTGGTAGGCAAAATCTTAAATTTGGTGACGACAGCTAAGTATTCTAATATGTTTGAGGCATTGCAATGGGACTCCTATTTGTGCGACTATAGAAACATTAATGTGCGCTGACATGGGCAGTGTTTAACACCATATAACACCCTTGCGCGGTTTTTTCTCTCTCATCACTATGAGGGGGTGTTATATGGTGTTAAACACCGCCCCATGTCAGGTGCATTAATGTTTCTATGGTCGCACATTTAGCAATTGCCTATACTCCTATTTGTGCGACCATAGGAACATTAATGCGCGCTGACATGGGCGGTGTTTAACACCATATAACATCCCCGCGCGGTTTTTTTCTCTCTCATCACCGTGCGGAGGTGTTATATGGGGTTAAACACCGCCCCATGTCAGGTGCATTAATGTTTCTATGGTCGCACATTTAGCAATTGCCCATTGCAATGGCATCCAATACGTGTCAGAAGAACGAATCAAGGCTCACGATATGCTCTGCCAATGTAGCTGGGATATTTTGTACTAGTTGAAAACATAGTTATCAAATTTGAATTCGAACTCGATTCGATAGGGAAAAAATTTGACCCTATAAAATTCAATAAGGAAAAAATTTGATATTGTACATCTTACAAATATATATATATATATATATATATATAAATATTGGATTTATTTTTTTTCCTATTTTTCATAAGTCTTATTCATTGTAAATTGAATTTTTCCATTTTGTATTTTTTTTTGTAATGTAGAAGTTATTGTTTTTCTATTTTTCTTGTATAAAAGTTGTGGATTTGGAAGTTTACCATTTTATATCTTTATGAATTTTTCCATTTTATAATTTTTTGTAATATTGCTGTTTTTCTATTTTTTTAATAAAAGTTGTGGATTTGGAAGTTTACCATTTTATATGATTTATAATTTTTTCTAATATTGATTTATCTTTTTTCTATTTTTTTTAATAGGAATTATTCATTTAACACTTAAATTTGTAGTTTATAGTTTTTTGCAATATAGAAGTTATGATTTTTATTTATTTTTATAAGAGTTACCAATTTACAAAGAATTTACTATTTTATAATTATTTTTAAGAGAGATGTTATCCTTTTTTTGTTTGCAATTTGTCATTATATAGAAGTTACTAACTAGTTATCCATTTAAATTTCGCCATTAGAAATTTTTTTAAATATAGAAATTAGGTTTTTGTTTTTTTATAAAAAAGGTGCCAATTTGCAACCAATTCATTATTTCATCATTTTTATTAAGATAAAATTTATATTTTTTTCAGTTGCAATTATATAAAAATTACTAACTCACCTCTCATTTAAAACAATTGAATCACATGATGCCTCTATGTATAGGAGCTATTTATATTATTTAATGTTACTCGCAATATTCATTCATTTTAAATAAAATTAATTATTCAATAAAAATTTTACATTTTAGTATCAACGATTTGTTTTGGATTCTACCATATTATGTCCTAGAACAATTTGTAAATCATATATGATGAAATACCAAAATCAAACTAAGATTAAAATAATCAATTTTCTAATTAAATTGTTAACAATATTTAACATTTTATAGAGAAATTTAATAGCATTGTCATTTTTTTATAATATAAGAATCACTGTTTTTTATTTTGTTTTTGATAAAAACTATTGTTTACATTTTTTCCACTTTTATGGTTAATATAAAAAAGTACGAATATAAAAATATTATAAAAATAAAAAAAAATTAGGATTAAAGATCACTGCATTATTTTTCGATTCTTAAATTTACACGGGTAAAACTCGATTTACTTTATGATTTTATTTAGCAGCGCTTTGTCAACGTTCCGATCCATGGTTACACAGAGCCCGCGCTTCATTGTTCTGCAAAGCACAGTAGACGTTAGACATAACTGATAAAAAGTTTTGACCAAAACCATTCAATGCTAACCCGTACCGAATTGGAAACTGACGAACTATTTGTCGTACCGAACCGAATCAACGAATTTCCGAATTTTTTGCCGGTACGGCCGAACTTGAACTTGGTAACTATGATTGCAGTTTCTAGTTTATAGTAATTATGGTAATAGAGGCTAACTTTTGGTTCTTGAATTGATAAGCTTCTTGCACTTTTCGTTTTTCCCCTCTAATTGGTTCTGTAGTGAAGGCTTGGAAATTCATTATATTGTTGAGTTGTGACAAAGACACCAAAAGGAATTTTAGTGTCTACATCTTCATTTCTTCGTCATATTTGCTTGATCATTTTTGACAAATCTAGCTTTTCAATTCACACATGCTTCTTTTATAAAATCTTTTTGTTTATGCATTGCATTATTATTAAATGTCTTCCTCTATCGTACTTCCTCTCTAATATTAGGGCCTCAAAAGCTAGTTTATTCATCCTCCTTTTTGCAACATTGTTTAAAGCAGGAATGTGTACAACTATTATAATAATTTTTCTCCTCGTTAGAACTTCCTATCATCAAGCTATCGAGTTAGTTAGCCTTTGTTAGCATGTACAACTAATTGTAATGTGGGTAAAAAGTGAAAGATGGTAGCATACCGCCTTGGTCAAGTGATATACAACATCATGAGTCTTTTAGGGTTCTTAAATATTTGAGTCATTTAGATACTTAATGCAATGGAGCAACTGTCAATCCGAAGGGTCATATTGCAGTTTAATGGCTTACTGCATTGTAGAACTTCTAAGTTTCTTCCATATTTAATCGAGTCATTTAAATACTTAAATGGAGCAATTGTCAATCCGAAGAATCATATATTGCAATGACATACGAAGAATAATATATTGCAATGACATGCTACATAATAGGACTTCTATGTTTCTTAAATATTTAAGCGAAGCATTTAGATACTTTATGCAATGGGGCAGTCGTCAATCCAAAGGATCATATTCCAATGCATCTTGTGTATTCATGTTTTCTTAGACATTATTTAACATTATTTATTTCACATGATGATCAATAGTTTAAAAGAGTGGTTAGAGAATTATAGTTTCAGTCCAAGACAATACAACATTTATACATTTAATGGCAATCATTATTAAAAAGGGAGTAAAGGACAAGGATACATACATCTTTATATCTAGATTCTCATGGATTGATTTTCAAAATGGTTTTTTCACTGGTGGCCTTGCTATTAATGCCCTCCAAGCATATATCTCATGCTTTGCATCAATGCCTTTCATCCAGTGATCTCATGTTTGCATCGTTACTACACATCCAGGTCAAGGTATTAAACATAATACTAATTTTATGAACATAGTATTACAAGACCTCTATAGTTGCTAATATAAAGGTTAGTGTTCCTTTTTAGTTTCAGTGTGTTTTAAAGTTTCTCAATTTTCTCACTCGTGTTTCGAGTGTGGATGTGAATATTTTTAAAGTTTTTTATTTTTTTTTATTTTTTTTTGGTTTTTTGGATGGTGATAGTAAAACTGATTTCACATAGAGACGCTTTCTAATCCAATATAGAAGAGGTGTTGTGATGTTATGTAAACAAAAGTAATAAGTAATAAAAATAACTTTACATTAAAATAAAAATAGCTTCAAAATAAAATAATAAAAACAAAAATTCCACGTTATTATTATTATTTTTATTAATTTTTGTTGGGTAGTTAATGTAAACTTGACCTGGTCCAGTTACCGATAGTTTTTGAGCTACAGGTTTATGTGAACCGATTGTATTCATGTGGAATATAGTATATTTAAAGGGAGAACGACTCTTTATTTACAGAAATTAAACGTTACTCTAGATTTTGTAGTTGTAATATTTTTCATGATATATTAAAACTTTTGAAAGGGGAGAGTTGTTTTTGAGATGATTTGGTAAGACAATGAGAATTTTTATAGAAATTTCCTAAATAATTGTCGTTTTAAAATCTAGAACATGCGAAGGATCAAAAGTTCCCTTCCATTGGCAGATCAAATAATAAAAAATATTTTTGGACCGAGATTAGACTAACAATTATGGAATGGAGAATTAGCTCCTAGGCAGGACAAGATACAATGGGAAGCTTGGTACATCGACGCATGATGTGATGGGAAAATAAACTACTTGTAATACTAGATACCTCGTGGTTACGGAAGGTCGGAGGATCGAAATCTAGGGTAGAATCCGTGGATGAGGATCTTAAGGATTGGGAACACAAGGGTTAGAACAACGTCAGACATGCCACAAAATGGTAAAAATATGTCATTGAGAAGCTTGAAGTTGATGTGACGGACCTAAATGGAAAAGTTTGTTACATGAAAAACATTAGGTGGTCTTATAGTTGTAGTATGAAAATGAAAATTTTCACCAACAAAAGTCATATTGTTGAAAAGTTTCTTTGAATCAATTGTGTAGTTTTTACAAACTCATCATCAATAACACATTGCAAAAATGAAAAATGAAAACACAAAAAAGGTTAAAAACAATAAAAAGGTTCATTGTTAGATAAAGGAAGCCTATAAAAATGTTAAATTAATTGCAATAAAAGAATTTATGAATCACATTGGGAATTAACTTCAATTTGGAAATAAAACAATTTATAAATTAACTTCAATTTGGAAATTAATACAATGATTGGAGTTGACATATTTCATTAAATATCAAAGAAGGACATTAGAAACCAGAGAGAGACGAGTCTTATAATAAAATTGATAGCAAAAGGTTGAAAACGACATTGTGGTAAGAGTGATTGATCATAATCTATTAACTAATAGAATTATTGTTATTACTTTTTTAATGAATTAATAAAGTATTGTAACAAAATTTTGAAAATATTAAAATTATATATGGTAATGTCAATATCTTATCAATTATATTCTTTATATTAATCATATTGAAAGTGAAATATAGTTGGTAAATAATATTATAATGATATTAATAAGAATATTATTATAACAACCTAGATCCATCTTAACTTCAGATCTATCAAGAACCTAGAGGCATCAAATCTCTCAAGGTGCAAGCCTCTTGTTTGAGTGAAAACTTAAGAAATTTGATCCCTCTTGGTGCTTGATATATCCATAGTTAAGATGGATCCAAACTGGTAGTGGGAATTCCTGTTGGTAATCCCAAGGGGCTTAATGATTTTTGATCCTGAGGCCTCCATGAAATTTTGCATAAGAGCATCTACCAATCAAGTAACCCTTGGGGTTCATATAGGCTAACATTATATTTATATATGTTTTTTGAATATGCTTCTTGATTTCTATATACTAACTATATAGGGTATAGAGTGCATTTGAAATAACATAAATGACAAAGACTTCTCACCATGAGAAAAAATGGAGGGTAGAACCAAAATCCCATAGAGGGGAAAAGGGATGAAAATGGTCTCTCATCATGAGACAAAATATAGGGTAAAAAAAAATACCCCTTTAAAGGAAAAATTATCTGATTGTTGTAACTAATCCTCTTTGTCCACTAAACTAGAGAGAGTCGAACACCACCACCAAGCTTAGGTTGAAATTTGTGCCTTATTAGAAATAATAATCAAATTATATTCAATAGAAATTTGTGGTATATAAAAATGTGATATAAAACCATTTTATATAGTATAATGGGGGTATTGACTTAACATTTTGGGTCACACTTAATAACATATTTATTGATTTATAGTACAATGTGCGAAGAAGTGATAGACATGTTACTTCATCCATTTGAAAAAGCCTATAATAAGAGGTTGAAATTATATTTTATCACCATGCCAAAATTCTTAAGGAGAAAGCCATATGATCTAAAAACCTTGACCCTAGGTGTTAAGGTGGAGAAAGAAACATATGGCCCAAGGAACTTAGTTGAAACACCAATTTTTGAGGCCATAACTTTTACATACAAACTAGATTTTGGAGCCTTACTCGTTTCATAGAAAGCTATTTTTGAGCTTTACAAGTGTGGTAGGCTAGAGCCAAGAAAGGGCCTTGATCATTTGTAAAACAAAAAATGCATGGAAATGACTTGAAAAATGCATTATAAATTTCATTGTTTCCAAATAGAAAAATTCAAGACTATTTATTAGAAGATGGTATATTCTAGACATTGATTGCATTGACGCTTGAATGACCACTTAGGTCAAAGTTTCTCTTTTTGAAGTAATGGTTCCAATGCATCAAGTTTTTTGTATTAGCGGGGGCAACGTTTTCTAGATTTGGTTCCCTATTAACCACTTGTCCCAGTGAAGAAGCTGTGTTACTTGAGGACTTGATAGAGTTGCATTTTTTTGTTGATGAATGCTCTTCATTTTGGTGTCTATGATCCCAGATGTTGTATCTTGTTTGATGTGAACACAGTTCAAATTTGTAGTGATCAACTACTCTACCACCTCTAACATGTGCAACAAAGGTGTGAAGTATTGCTGAAGCAACACCACATTAAACACATGTAAACCAAAGAGAGGTTGTAGGTTATGTTCATAATATTTATTATCCATTGCCATAATGATGGTATAAGACTCATAGCATAATGGTTTGAGTTCCTTGTTAGGGTTTGCAAGACACTCCTGTAAGTGTAACCACACTTATCACTTACCTTGTATTGATGTGGAAATTGGTGTTGCTTACACGTGCCATCAATTTTCTATATAATTTGATGCATATACTTTTGGAGGTGCTATAATCATTCAATTTTTTGGTAGCATTCTTTAACTCCTTTTGAGCATGCAAGGACTTTTCATATGATGATAAATGGGTAGGGTTATGTCAATTGGGGCCCTTGAATAGAACCCCAAGGACACTTGAAAGAAGACATGGATAACAGAATTGTGAATAGCTTTATTGTAGTTGTGTTAAACATAAGGAAAATTCTCATCCCATGTATATAGATGTTTGGAGATGTAAATCTAGAGGATATGCATAATCACCTTGTTGGCTACCTTTCTTTGTTTATTGGTTTAGGGTTGGAAGATAGTTGATATTAAACTAGAAGATATTTAGGAATTTATTGTTCATATAAAAAAAAAAAAGTGTCTTTGGTAACTCATAATGAAACCAAACATACTTAAAGAAGAGCTTAGTAATTCCTTATCTCATGTTCTCTTCTTGTAAGGTGCCAAAAATGGTAAACTTGATATAAGGTCACTTGGAGATTAACTCCCAATGGATTTTTAGAGTTGAAAAAGGGGTGCATAAAATTTGCTTATTGATTGAAGGTTTGATAAAGGGACATGGGATGCACAATATAATGTATCTTCAAACATCATGTTGGACCTTTGGCTTATAGATCTACTAATGATGTGTTACTTGTCTTGTTCTAATGTAGTGTTGCGTGTCTTTTCCATGCCAACATACCTTACCTCCCCATTGTGGCGTGCCTCCTAAATAACCTTCTCATGCTTCCCTAAAGGAATGTATAGATGGTTTAGATGACATAAAATTTCATCATTGAGGTCAAAATCATGAAACTTACTTTATGTACAACTAGTCTTTGCTATGTAACAATGAAGTCAATATCACTATGATACAACCAGGGCCATTTCAAAGTATTGTGTCCACAAGAGTTGAGAGATATGGTGAATACAATAATCAAAGGTCCATTGAGGTTGTTTCCAACTCGATTCATGTTCCACTTACACTTGATGTTCAAAGGGAACTATGGAAAAGGTATTTGGACCACTTTTGATGGTAGTGGTTTTCTAACTTTCTTGGAGTTTGCATAAATTGTAAGGGCAAGTAGTTAGTGTGGATGAATATATAAGGCTTCCATTTTTTACGACATTGGATGATGGATTAAAACACCTTGTGATAGGTAACATATGTATGAATAGTGTTGAAAAGTGTCTTGCTGTGAGAGGTCAATAGATGTCCATGTTGAGTGAGAATTACATTGATGCATAATTTGAGGTGTATCTCTGGATTTTGAACCATTATTGTAGATCAAACAATATGAGCATCGGCATAGGGAAAAGGTGATAGTTCAACTCCTTGAATTCTTTATATCAATGTGCCTTGAATCGAACAAACTTGGCCTTGGATCCACCCTTGGTTGCTTAGTTTAGGGTCCAAGAAATATGAGATAACACTAGGATTAAAATGTGGTAACAGGTGGTGGAGTCTAAGATGTTCTTGAGCTCTATTAGTGCATTTAGTTTTGATTAATTGCAAATCACTCACAACTTCACTGGATCCACATGTACACTATGTTCATTCAAGGTGTGCCACATATTGAATCCCCTTTATGCCAAATGAGCTCTTCTGTAGGTTGCCATATAAAATGTATTGTTTCATGGCATTCAACACTAGTGGTATGTGCTTAAATTTCCCTTTCCTAAGTTCTATTGAAGATGAGGATGTTGTTCAAGGTGAATCATCACAAGAGAGTTTGTGAATGACCACAAAACACTAGGCATGATCCTCATGAATGTTTTTGGCACATTAGTTAAGTTTAGCAACAAGAAGAACCATTCAAAGAGACATTTTTTAGACTTGAAGGTTGTCTTCCACACATTATCTAGCTTGATTGGCCCCTAGGGATACCCAAAATTGAGATCAATCTTTTTGAAGAACTTCAAACCTTTAAATTGAGTGAGAAAACTATTTATCAAGGGGATGGGTTGTTGGTTCTTTATTGTGATTTGGTTAAGGGCTTCATAGTCAATTTCATGATGGAATTTCCATGTCACATACTTATAAACCATTACAATAGGGCTCTCATAAGGTGGGACACTAGGTTTAGTGCGACCCTTTTGTATTAAATTTGAATTTGGCATTTTCTTATCATTCTTCAAAATGGAGTGTCTATACACGGGGTTGTTGGACAAATAAACAACATTAAGGGACACCTTGCAAAGGTATTGATGGTGAAAATCATTTTCTTTACTCCTTCTTACTAATGCATAAAGGGAACAAGTCTGTCCAAAGGATTAACTTCTTGCACTATGTAATTGTGATAAATGAGATTAGTTGGGGCTATCTTTGGTAACTTTAGATTTGGCCTCCTAGGGTCTCAACAATACTATGAAGACTAGATCAATAAACATGATATTGCCACATATATCATTGTCTTAAAAGAACAAAATAAACTTAAAGCAAGGAAACATCACATGGTATATTATCTTTAAATGGGTCAACTTGATGTTGATTTAGGAAGCATTGTTGGCAAATGAGGATGTCTCATCTCTAGCTCAATAAATAGATTGTGTGTAAATGACAATGCAATGTCATTTATGGAATCATATTATTAATAATATATATTGATATTAGGTTAGTTTTTTCTATTATTACCAATAGTTAAATGCAATGGAATCCCCTTCACTTGCATCTGTGAAGAGAAGAGGTGTTATCCCTCCTTAGGCTCCTTTGGATGGATCTTTGTAGTGGCAATGGTAACACTTGGTTCTATGTCGTTGATTCATTTTCCCTTATCCATGGTCTTGAGCGTTGTTAGGGTTAAATTAGAGTTTGATTCTTTCATGTGTTCTAATATACAATGTCTAGCCTGACATTCATCATTGTTGTGCCACATTCCTTTGTACTTTGATTTCTTATTCTTGTTTTTTGCATACAACTTTGATTGCTTTTTTTTCCCATGCTTTGTTTTTCATATTTAGGTTTGCATTTACCATTATTTTTCCATGGTTGATTGTCAACATCAAACTCTTTCTTACTATTTTGTAGAAAAAATTATTGAATCTTGATGATATAACAATACATTGCTCCCAACAAAGAAATGCCCAGACACAAAATTTTTGTTTGGATGTACTTGTGTAGGATATTGTGGTATTTGAGAACCATGTTCCCTTCAAATTCCTTGATACCAAGTTTTGTATGTAGGGTATGGAAGGCTTTAGTGAACTCTTGCATAGTATGGCCTTTACCTTGCGAGGATAAGGTTGTCCATCTTGTGTATTAGTTATCATTGTTTCTAAATTATGTGGTAGTGTTTTTTGAAGACATCGTTAAATCCCTTCCCCCAAGTGGCTCTAACTCATACACTCTAAAATATTATCCAATATTTTGTGGACATTATGTATTCCAACCATGTTTCAGATGGGGAAGGTATTGCAAGAATGTGAAGGTAATATTCTCATTGTTGGAAAATTATGAACAAAGAAATACCCTTCTATTTGGTATAATCAACTCTCCAAAGTCTTTTCATCTATTATCCCATCAAGCAAAGAGATGTAAATGCCAAATTGTGCCTTTAAAGGTGTATTTACTCTAAATGATTGCTTGTCTAAGGTGACTTCATTGCTATAAGGAGTCACAACAAGATTTGGGTGAAATGGTCCAACATATCATTTTTTTTATTTGCTTGAGGAATTATTGAAGCAACAACTTATTTTCTTTCTTTCTTTGTTACCTGTATTTTTGTCCATCATTTGAGGTTGTTTGGGTTAGCAAGGAATAATGTCTGAATAATTAGTTAGCTTCAAGCCCACCTTCTTGTACCTTGACCTTGTGCAGAGAATGCTCAAAAAACCATAAAGAGGATATTGCTTGATGTTATTGATCCATATTGGTTTGAGAATGAAATGAATGACACAATATTGAAAATAAAGTTATATTGACTTCAAATTCTATCATTAAAAACATCACAAAAAATAATACATATACAATAGCTAGAACCATGGTAGCTATCTATAAAAGGAGATGCATTTGATGTGCTCATTCACAAAAGCTCTATAACAAGAAGATGAAATTGCTTGTTATCATAATGCCAAAAAATATATGAGGAAGAAACCCCAAGGTCTAAAAAATGTTAACGTTAGATGTTGAGGTGGTGAAAAAAAGTGTAGTTGAGAGGAGCCTAGTTGGAATGCCAACCACTTGGGCCATAATATTTTCATACAAACTCTATTTTGAACATTCTTTAGATAGTTAATTTTTTCCTAGATTAATGAGTTGGGCATGTCAGTGCTATTGAAAGGGTGTCCATTATTCGAGATGTGAAAATTTCTAAATCAAAATTCTATTGCAACAACTAATTTATTTCACCTACTTATTCTGTAGAATAAGTTATTTATGAAATCCCTTCAACAAACATTAAAATAAATTCTAATGCAGTTATCACATAATTACATAGAGAAAAAAATATGTGCACAAGAACCAATCATATCAACACAGTTGTTTTTGGACAATTGTCCTCGAAAAAAACCAATGTGGGAAAACCGGTGCAACAAATGAGGGTTTTATTAATATTAAACAATAATCACTTTACAATGAATGATTTTATAGAGAAACTGAGAGTAAACACTTGAGACTTTTCCCTAGAAAATTTCTGATACCCTTGAGACCGTTCTCCCACTTCAGCGTCACCTCTGCATCTCTTTGCGTGGTTTTGCATCCCTCTGTGTCAACCTGCGTGAGCGCTGTGTCTCCCTATACACTATCTCTTAGTACCCTTATGTCACCTCCTCCTCGGTCATTGACTATTTCTGATGCCCTCCTCTTCCTCCACCTTGAAGCTCTCCCTCTAAAATTTATCTCCTTCACTTTGAGAATCTATTTTCCTTGGTAAACTGAGTATCTGTCAGCATGTCTCCAAATGATCCTCAAGTCTTCTCTTATACTTTTATTGTTGATGAATCAACGACTGAGATTAAGTCTCTAATCAACGGATAAGATTAAAGCAGACTTGATCCTCATTTATTAGAAGCTTCTCACCCTTATCTTTTTTAATACCTATTAATATTTTTATTTTCCTAAGTCTAGACTTAGGAACCTATTAAAAATATTAATTATTTTAATAACTCCTTATCTGGGTGGAATTTCTCCAAACGATTTCTGGGTCTTGGAGATCTCATGTGCCTTAGCCTCTTGACCAAATTTCAAGGCTAGAGAACATTTGATGTTACCCAAAATCAACACTCCCTCTTAGCAAGGAGTGTGCTCTGGCAATGTTTCACAATAGAAGCATCACACTGATCCTTCGCATTGGTCCTCTATCTTGATGCTTGGCCTGCTACCCACCATCCACTACAATGCTACTTCCTATACTGCTTCCCATGACACTGCCGCTACCACTGCTACATCTATACTACAACTCTCTCTCAACATGCTGCATCATGCTGCCCATAACACTGTCACTGCTAACTGTTGTAGTGAAACTCCTGATACTTTTCCATTTCTGCTACTAAAATGGATTCTTCACCATCCCCATCTTCTCCCTAAAATAAACAAACTTTGTTCTTCCTAGAGCCTTGGTGAGGATGTCTGCCACCTATTCTCCTGTAAGAGTGTACCTTAACTGTACTACCCCTCGTTGGACACAGTCTTTGACAAAGTGACACCTAATATCAATGTGCTTCGAATGATCATGAAATACTGGATTCTTTGAGAGATTGATGCAACTCTGATTATCACACAAAACCTTCGTCGCTTCCATCCTTCTTATGAATAGATTAACAAGAAATTTCCTAATCCATATGGCTTCACCAGAAGCTATGCTAGCTGCCATATATTCTACTTCGACTAAGCTTAGAGTCATGGATTTCTATTTCCTACTACCCCAAGAGGTCATTTTTGATCCAAAGTTGAAATAGTACCCAGTTGTACTTTTTTGATCTACTGAACTTCCAACCCAATCTACCTTAGTGAGCCCACTCAAAATGATGGCATTGCCTTGGGTGTACAATATTCCATGCTTGAATGTTCCTTGTATATACCTGAGAACATGTTTGGTTGCTACCCAGTGTGCCCTATTGGGTTCCACCATGAATGGAATGAGGGTGTTGACAGTGTAACAAATATCTAGCCTGGTATTGACTAGATACATTAAGGACCCTATAAGCTGCCTGTACAAGGTGGGATCAATGTCTTTATCTTCTGATGAATCAATCTTCTTCCAATTGGTGATTATTAGAGTAGCCATATGTCTACAGTCCTGCATCCTGAATCTCTTCAAGGTCTATGTAGCATATCTCCCTTGTCCAAGGAAGATCTCACCCTTTTGCTACCAAACTTCCAACCACAGGAAATAATGCATCTGTTAGGAAAATATCATCCACATATAACACCAAGATTAGATTTTCATTCTCTACGACAAGATAGGAGAGATTAGGATTTGTGTCACCCCTGATGAACCCCATATTTTGCAAGTAGCCATCAATTTAACCATACCATGCTCTAGGTGTCTGTTTATGCCCATGAAAGGCTTTGTTTAATCTACATACATGACATTTCTTCTCATGTGTCTCAAAACCCTCTGGCTGTTCAATGTATACTTCTTCTTATATCACCCTGTTCAAGAATTCCATCTTGACATCCATCTGGTGAATCTCCCACCCCATCTGTGCTGTAAGGGATATCACAGTTCTAATAGAAGTATACTTGGCTACTAGGGCGAAGGTTTCTTTGTAGCCTATCCCTTCCTTTTGAGCATTACCCTTAGCCAAAAATCTAGTTTTGTATTTCTCCACACTGCCATCTGCAACATTTTTGACTTTGTAGATCCATCTCGAACCTACCACTGACCTATCCTGAGGTCTAGGTACCACTTTCCAGACATCATTAACCATTATAGAATTGTATTCCTCCACCATAACATCTACCCATACTTGATTTTGATCGACCTGCTAAAAACTAGAGGGTTCCCCAACCTAAGCTACTAGGGCCTGGTATCTGTCTGGATGTCTTCGCTCCCTTTTATCATTCTTGGGTGCTCCAATGAAGTCCTCTACATCCTGTAGAATTTTTTGGAGTTCCTGGACTTTTCTTCCACTAGTAGTGGGTACATCTATCAATTCTTCCTCTTCATGAGATTCCTCCTATTATGAAGCTTTGCCTTTAGAAGAATTGCTGGTACTAGTTTCTACTGGTTGAAGTTGTTGGACCAACGAATCATCTTTTCACTGCTCCTCAGAAGGCATTTCTCGGAATTTCTTGAATGCTCTGTCATCCATGAACTTTACATCGCACCGGACTACTACCTTCCTACTCTCTAGAAGATAGACTCTATATGCCTTAGCTGATCCAGGAGGATCTCGTCAGATCAATTGCACAGGTCATCGTCAGTGTTCAATGTCATCGTCAGCATTCAATTCAATGTCGTAAGTTTTGATAGTGTTGTTTATGGTTCAAGGCTTTCATGGTGATGGTTTTGTATCTAGCTGTCGACAAGTGTTCATTGATAGTTCCTGCAGGGTTAATCATCAACATGGGTGTGTATTCTGTTGCAGGGGTTCGATATGGGTTGTCGTTGTATGATTGGGTGAATGTCACATTATGACAAATATGTTGTAAAAGGGTTTTTAATCCAAGGTGTGTAAAATTCTAAAAGACTAAACACTTAACCTATGTCTAAAGAAACCTAAGACCTAACACATTAACCTAACACCTAAGCACATGAATCAACATTGTATCAAACTATGTGTTAAAAAATACACATTAACCATTAAAACCCTATGCTAGACCTAAACCTATGTTCGGAACCATAACCATATTACAAATACAAAACTATGTATTAAAAATAAAAACCTTAAGTTAAATGACTCTCAGGCTATGAAATATGTTGAAACATTAATAAACATTATAAATGTTATAACAGTCCCCTGACCACTGGAATAAACCGTGCAGGGACTGTTTGGACATGTGAATAGTCAAGCGGATATGTGAATAGGCAGAATCACCGCAGTATTGACCGTCAGGGTTATCTTTAACCACAGTGCCAACTGCATCGGAAACAATGACCATGTGAACAGGGGGGTAGTTACCATAGCAGTTAGGGTTACAATTCACCGCAATGGAGACTGCAGAGTAAACCATGGCACGTGATCGCAACATAACCACCATCACCATTTTTGGCTAGCAGACAGCGGAACCGCCGGGCAATAACCACGGTCAGTTAAACAATAGTCACATGTGCTTTCTCCCCTCCGCCTAGTTAGCCAAACCATTTACAGTTTCAGTTTTAATATATCGTCCAATTGTGGTTTTTTTTTTTTTTTATTCAACATTAAACTAATGTGATGACCAAACAAACTTATATTAGGTGTCAACTAAGCATAAGACCGATTTTTTACCTATCCAAATAAACCCATTCATGCTTACCTTAGCCATGGGAGCTTTGGATGTATCTGGAAGGTGTTAAAAGGAGGTTTTCTCATTGAAGTGGACATTAGAGTGATTTTTGTTTTTGTATGCATATTCTGGAGGTTAGAGGCTATTTTTGTTTTCAGTGTAACAGGAGCATCCAGAGTCGAAATTAGGAACCGTGATAGGCATTGGAAATATGGTTCAAAGAGATATCCTTTGACAGTGACCAGAAGTGCCTGTGTGCACATTCAGTTTGGTCAAATCTCTATGTAATCAATTTCTTCTGTTTTAATCCTAATAAAGCAGTTGCCCATCTTGAAAGTGGACCCAAAGACATAGTCCATCAGGGACAAATTCCTCAATCAATATTGTTGTCTGGTATCACTATGTTTTTGACTGTTTTCGCTTCTATTATGCATATTTATTATGTTTAATCAGTTGTCGTAAAGTCTTTCCTCGCAAGCAGTTCTCTCGATTTCCTCACTTTCAGTTAACAATAAATTCAATAATGGCTAATCAATTCTACATCAGTTTTAAAATATGATCATTTTAGATCATATAATTTGGTATCGGAGTAGGTTGCGTTTGTAGAATTTTCCATTGAATGTTAACCAGGTCAAATTCGCAATGAGGAGAAGGAATCCTTGAGTAGATCGATCTAGATACTGGAAAGGGACGAGTCGTTCATAATTCAACCATGACAGGATCTAATGCAGGTGAAAACATTGAAAGTAAGATGAGTGATGAATAGTTTCAACAAGAATTCTTGACTATGTAGTATATGTTGGGAGAAATGTATGAGGACAAGAAGGCGAGAGATGTAGCTTCTTCTTCAAAGACATCGAAGACGGACAAAGGTAAAGGCAAGGCTGATAAACCACCTTCACCTCCATCATCATCATCATCATCATCTTCTTCTTCTTGTAGTGTAGAATCTGAAACAGAAAAGAAACCTAAGAAAACATCTCTTTTGAAACTTGATGTAAAATTTGAGTTACCTATTTATGATGGCGAAATGAATCCTGAAAAGTTAGATAATTGGATTAAACAGTTAGAAGTGTATTGTCGTATTCAAAACATTTCTAACGATAAAACAAAAATTCAATTAGCTACACTTAGGATGGGGGAAACAACTTTAATTTGGTGGGAATGTAAAACTCAGATAGATGTAAAGTGAAAAGGAAAAATCATCTCTTCATGGTCTAAGTTTTTAAAATCTCTTAGGAAACAATTCTATCCTTTAAGATACATGCAGAAAGATGTTATTGATTGGCAACATCTGAGGCAAGGTAAAGGGCAGAGTGTTCGGGAGTTTAATCAAGAGTTCAAAAAGAAAGCATTAGTGCTTGGTATTTCATTGGATACATGTGAAACTTTATTAAAATACATCGGTAGTTTACATTCATATTTACAACATACATTATTGATGTTTAATCTTAATGATTTTGATGAAGTGTGTGTTCATGCCATACATATTGAATCAAGTGGCAGACCATTCAAGTTTTCATCGCAATCATCCAAAGAGTTGGAAATCAAGGATTCCATTGACAGTAAAGGGAAGAACAATTCGAAGAGAAAGAAATCAACAATAGCTCAGAAGGAAAGACCTACTTGTTCTCATTGCCAGAGAATCGGTCATGATGAATCTAAGTGTTGGAAACTTCATCCAGATCTTAAGCCCAAAATGTTCCTTAAGGAGAAGGATGAAAAGAAGGCAATTGCAGTAGTCCATCAAGATCTCCGTTCAGATTCATGTGATGAAAGGAGGATAACTGCTATGATCACGACAGGTAAAAATTTTGACACTGGTTCAAGTTTGAATACTATTGCATCTTCATCAAACATAAATCCTTCAAATGAGGATAAAAGAGTTGAACTATTTAACATAAGGATAACTTCTAAACACAGAAAGATAGATACAATGTTTGACAATGGATCACAGGCGAATCTAATATCTGAATATTTAATTAATAATTTGGGTTTGGAAATAGGGAATCATCCAAGACCTTCCCCATTAGGATGGCTAAATAAATCAACTCAGATTAAATTCACCAAACAATGTCAATTAATATTTTCCATTATAGCTAATTACATTGATGAAGTGGAATTAGATGTGGTTCCAGTATACATATGTGGAGTTGTCTTAGGAAGCCCTTATATTTATGATCGTGATGCAATATTTTACAGGAAAGAACATAAATATCACCTTAAGAAAGATGGGGTTCAATTTATTGTCAGGAAACATCAAAGTAAAAATCACTTGAATTTAGTTGTTGCTAATCAGATGAAGCGATTAATAAGTTCAAACAAAAGATTTGTAATCATGTGTGTAAAGGAACAACACAAGAAACAACGTGATGTTTGTTCAAATTATGAGACTCATCTTTAAGATGGTTTGATTAAAGAGATAGAAACTATTCTAGTTCTATGTAAAACCAAACGTCTTACTCATAAGCAGGGAATACAACATGAATTATAGTTTGTGCCTAAAGCTCCTCTTACTAATGTCAGAATGAATCAATTCAATTCAAGTTCGGAAATTAACAGATACAGGGATACAGGTCAATATTGGGGAAATTCAGTGTTCAATTTCTCTTGTATTGTGTCACCATTTCATGTTTCGAACAATTTGGAAACCTCTTTTCAAGTGGAGAGGGAACCTATTTGTTTTCATATCAAAGCCTTTTCTAAAGCAGTGTTAAAGTGTCTAAGGGAAATTTATGCATCATGGGAAAGTGCTAATAAATGGAAACATCATTTAATAAATGAAGGAAAAGTGATTCAAACAAATCAACAGCTAATTCAATACTTTCAAAGACAAACTAAGTTGCAACGGTTTTCAAATTACAGTTTGATGGATTATTTGCAGCAATTTAATTTAGTAATCAGGAAGCAGGAAATCACGTCAAGTCAAGTAGATGGTTTGATGTCAAAAACATCTTTGATTGTCTCTGTTATTCTTCAAAATAGATTGTTAATACATGTTGATGGTATTTAACAATATCTAGTAGAGATTTTTTTCAAAATGATTATGAATCACTAACTCATGGTAATTCGTGGAAAGAAATCAATTGTCATGTTCATAACATGTTTTTTAACCATTTTCGCAAGTTGTTCATATTTCGGATGGATGGAACAGGTCACCAACTCAAAACGTGCCAGGGTCAGCATCATCAAGGTCATCACTTGTAGGTGATTGATCGAATGTATTCGTACATCATCAAGTCAAGGTGGAAAGTGAGGGAGCTCTACCCTCATTGACTATTTATTTAGTCAAAATTTTGTGGTCAAAAAGCTTTCAAGTGGAGAGGATTGATCCAGGAGGATCTTGTCAGATCATTTGCACAAGTCATCGTCAATGTTCAGTGTCGTCATCAACATTCAGTTTAGTGTCGATAGTTTCAACAATGTTGTTTATGGTTCAAGGCTTTCATGGTGATGGTTTTGTATGTGGCTTTTGACAAGCATTCATCGACAGTTCTCCTAGGGTTGATCATCGACATGGATGTTTTGTCCGTTGCAGGGGTTCGATATGGGTTATCATTGTATGATTGGGTGAATGTCACATTGTGACAAATGTGTTGTAAAAGGTTTTTTAATCGAAGGTGTGTGAAAGTCTAAAAGACTAAACACAACCTATGTCTAAAAAAACCTAAGACCTAACACATTAACTTGACATCTAAACCCATGAATCAACATTGTATCAAACTATGTGTTAAACAATACACATTAAACCATTAAAACCCTATGCTAGACCTAAACCTATGTTCGAAACCCTAACCATATTACAAATACAAAAATATGTATTAAAATTACAAACCCTAAGTTAAATGACTCTCGGGATATGAAATATGTTAAAACATTAATAAACATTATAAATGTTATAATAGTCCCCTGACCACTGGAATAAACTGTGTGGGGACTGTTTGTACATGTGAAAAGTCAAGCAGATATGTGAATAGGTGGAACCATTGTATTATTGACCATCAGGGTTAGCCTTAACTGCAATGCCAACCACATCAGAAGCAAAGGCCATGTGAATAGGTGGGGGTGGTTACCATGGCAGTCGGGGTTACAGTTCACTGCAACAGAGACTACAGAGTAAATCGTGGCATGTGATTGCAACATAACCACCATCACCATTTTTGGCCAACAAAAAACAAGGAGATCTGGGATGGGTGACCTCCTGGGAAGTCCTGGTTACCGGGTGCAAGCCTCGGAAGTGATGATTGATGCTATGTGATTCGTTCTCCACATTTCACTAGTTTCAATCCCACTTCTTCACCCCTGTGAGCATCACCCAATGCAATTAGTGCTAAGTGAACTATTCAAAAAATCATGAGAAATTAGTCAGTTACGACTACCTCTCATGGAAATAGTCATACGTGAATGACTTACTTAACGCAGTTGAATCCCAAAATGATATCTAAAAAACAAAACTGTCGAGCAATAACTATGATAACTTAAATGGCAGTCACATGTGCTATCTCCCCTCTATCTGGTCAGCCAAACCATTTATGGTTTTAGTTTTAATATATGGTCCAATTGTTGGATTTTGATTGTTATTCGACATTAAACTAATGCGATTACAAAACAAGCTTATATTAGGTGTCAATTAAGCATAAGACTGAGATTTTACCTATCCAAATCAAACCCATTCATGCTTATCTTAGCTATGGGAGCTTCAAATGTACTTGGAAGGTGTTAAAAGGAGGTTTTATCATTGAAATGGAAATTAGAGTGATTTTGGTTTTTGTATGCAAATTTTGGAGGTTAGAGATTTTTTTTGTTTTTAGTGTAATAGGAGCATCCAGAGTTCAAATTGGGAACCTTGATAGGTGTTAGAAAGCTCGTTCAGAGAGATATCCTTTGACATTGACCGGAAGTGCCTGTGTGCACATTCAATTTGGTCAAAGCTCTGTGTAATCGACCTTCTATGTTTCAATCCTAATAAAGTGGTTGCCCATCTTGAAAGCAGACCTAAAGACATAGTCCATCAGGGACGAACTCTGTGATCAATCTTTTTTTCTCGTATCGCTCTGTTTTTTACTATTTTCACTTCTGTTATGCATCTTTCTTATGTTTAATCAATTTTTGTAAAGTCTTTCCTCACAAGCAATTCTCTCAATTTCTGCACTTTCAGTTAACAATCAATTCAATAATGGCTAATAAATTCTACATTAGTTTTAACATATGATCATTTCAAATCATTAGCATTCTCGCTATATCCCACAAGATATCCTTTCTCTGAAGTTTGATCTAATTTCTTTCTCTTTTCTTCGAGTATATGGAAATACACCAAACTCCCAAATATCTTGAAATGGCTAACTTCAGGTGTCTTATGGGTGAAGACCCTTTCTAGAGTGATTTTTCCCAATGCCCTATGTGGAGTCCTATTTTGGACATAAAATCTTGTGCTACATGCTACTACCCACAGGAATTTGGGCATATCCTAATCATACAACATTTCCCTAACTGCTTCCACAATAGTCTTGTTTTTCCTTTCTGCTACTCGATTCTGCTTCAAATTGTAGGTAGTTGTCCACTCTCCTCTGATGCCTTCCCCAACACAAAAATCAGTGAAGTCCTTGTCAACGTACTCTGCACCATTGTATCAGAGAAACACTTTTATCTTCTTTCCTATCAAATTCTTTACTAGAGCCTCGAACTCTTTGAATCGACCAAAAAACTCATCCTTGGTTTTCAGAAAGTAGATGCAAGTCTCCATGAAATGGTCATCGATGAAGGTGACAAAGTATTCAGTACCACTAAGAGATTTTGTGGATAAGGTCCGCAGATGTCTAAGTGCATCAATCCTAGAATACTCTGAGCTCTATTGTTACTTTTGGAAAACGTTGCTTTGGCATACTTGTATAGAGCACACCCTATGCATACATGATATCTTTCGGTACTTAATTCTTGAACTCTTGATACATTTTTCCTAAGAATTATTAGAGCCCCATGGTGTAAGTGTCCCATCCTCCTGTTCCATAGTTCATTCAAATATTTATCTCCATTGCTTCCTATGAGTGCTATTGGAGATTCTACCTATAATCTATACAACCTGTTACTTCTGATTCCAATCTGGGCCTTCCTTTTCCAACTTGAGTGTTTGACATATACTTTCTCCTTAATGAAGAAAACGTCATTGCCCTTGTTTTGTAGTTGAGATATAGAGTGTATGTTCATCCCCAATCCTGGCACATGCAACACATTAGTTGCTCGAAGTCGCTCTCTTGCTTTGATTTGAAAGACTACAATACCACTTCCTAAGGGAGTACACTTTGCCTCATTTCCCATGGTGATATGAAAATTCATCCTTCCTTCCTGATAATTTGAAAAAGATTCTCAAATTCCTGTCATATGTTAGGAAACTCCATTATCTATATACCAAACCTCCGAGGAGGCAGAGCTTGCTAGGCAAGTGACTTCTGCTTCCAGTCTGGAAGCTAACATAGAATAATTGTGATCCATGTCCCTTGTGCTTTCTTTTGGAAATCTACATGAGTCACTTTGACTTGATGCCTCTGCATCATGATCCTGACCCATAGATGATTATTCTCTCCTATTGCTAGATCTCTTCTCTGATACCATGTGAAAATTTCTAACTCGAAATTCTATTGCAGCAACTGATTTATTTCACCTACTTATTCTTCACAATAAGTTATTTTTGAAATCCCTTCAACAAACATTAAAATAAATTCCACTGCATTTATCACATAATTAAACAGAGAAAAAATACATGCACAAGAACCAATCACATCAACACAGTGTTTTATGGACAATTGTCCCCGAAAAAACCCAATGTGGGAAAACCGATGCAACAAATGAGGGTTTTATTAATCTTCAAAAATAATAGATTTACAAGGAATTATTTTACAGAGAAACTAAGAGAAAACACCTGAAAATTTTCCTTGGAAAATTTCTGAGACCCTGGAGACCCTTCTCCCACTTCAGCATCACCTCTGCGTCACTCTCTGTGGTTTTGCATCCCTCTGCATCACTCTGTGTGGTTCTACATCCCTCTGCGTCAACTTGCATGAGAGCTTCGTCTCCCCTGGACTGTGTCTCCCTCTGCTTTTTCTCTCAGTACCCTTGCATCACCTCTTCCTTAGTCACTGACTGCTGTTGATGCCCTCCTCTTCCTCAACCCTGCAACTCTCCCTCTGAAATTGATCTCCTTCTCTATGAGAATCAATTTTCCTCAGGAAACTGAGTATCTGCCAGTGTGTCTCCAAATGATCCTCAAGTCTTCGCTTATAGTTTTCCTGTTGATGAATCAACGGATGAGATTAAGCCTCTAATAAAAAACTAATATTAAAACAGACTTTATCCTCATTTCTTAGAAGCTTCTCACCCTTATCTTTATTAATACCCATTAATATTTTTATTTTCCTATGTTTAGACTTAGGAATGTATTAAAAATATTAATTATTTTAATAACTCATTATCCGGGTGTAATTTCTCCAAACGATTTTTGGGTCTTGGAGATATCATATGCCTTAGCCTCTCCACCAAATTTCAAGGCTAGAGCATATCCGATGTTACCCAAAATCAACATGAGACACCAAAAAAGGCACATGGGAGGGACCCAAAAATGCGTCAAAAGTTTAAGATTTGCACATTAACTTTTCAAACTCAATTGGAATAATGAATTTCTAGTCATGATAATTACTTATGAAGATGTTTAATGTTCTTCTTAGTTTTTCTTTATTATTCATTAGGAAATTACCATCCGAATACAAGAAAATCTAGATCATAGTGCATAAGAGACAAGATGTTAGAGCTTAGATTTACCTCAGGCTGAAAAGGTAAGCTTCTAGTTCAACATCAAACCACGCTCAACCTCGTAGCTAGCCCTACGAGGACAGGAGAGGGCTCTCTCCAGGTCAAGTTCAGCAAAAGACAATCGATGGGGCTTGATATGACTAATTTAACAACTGATGTTAGGCTAAGTATGAAGTGCAAGGATTTAATTTATGTTTTTTGGGGGGTTTTGTTGGAAAAAGGGAAAGGCAAATTTGGGTCCGGGGATGAGGCCAAATTTTTGCAGAGTTCCGGTTGGGGCAAGGTAGGCAGTAGTTTTGATGCTTTATATTAAATGAATGGATAGAAAAGACTACTAAGGAGCTAAAGAGGGCAAGAGGCTACAAGAATCCTCTCCAAATAGATGAAAACATGTAAAACTAAACAAAGTTTAAGGCAGAGCACGACAAACTCATGAATTCTACCTTTGTCACTCAATTGTTTAATTTTAGAAGCAAAGAGAAGGGAAATGGCATACATAAAACATCAATGAACTTACAATTACATGAAGAAAAACACCATAAAAACACAGAGCCACAAGGATCTCAAAAAGTGTTGCAAAACCCTGGTCTTTCCTTTGCCAAAAATGTTGAAAATGAATGTACAATGGTATGCTAAGCAATCCCAAGTGTCCAACCCTGAAAATGACTGAGAAATTACATGATATAGACAGGCCTAACTCCTTCCCATGCCTCTAGGGGTTGAGCTTATCATTCTAGGAGCTATTTCAACCATATCTAAAAAAGGAACTAAAAAATAGGTAATGAAACAACTTGCCTATATATGCTAGGAAACTGATTCATTCACTCACATTTCACCTTTTGGTGAATGAATATACTAAGACAAGTAAAAATGTGCCAAAATTACATCATGGTCATTAAATTACATCAAGTAAGATCAAGAGTAATATAAAAAAGTGAAACTAGTCAAAACTAGCCAAAATTCTGAGCTGAAGAGTGAAAAATAGGCCAAAATTCTCTATGCGCCGCGCCCAAAATCTCTATGCATAACACAACTTTGGAGATGAGTTTGAGGCCCTTCCCGAAGTCCAAATTGAGCTCATGATAGCTCATTGGAAATCACTATCTGTCTACTTTCTAACCAAGTGAAATTTCTAGATTTGGTGTCCATTTGCCCATCCAAATATCGAATCTCCCAACACTACTCCATATGGGTGCAAAAGGTGGCAGAAAGGTCATTTTTTGTGTGTTTTTGACCCTTTAGGCATCCCAGAACTTGATGAAAACCTTAGGTAATTCATGAGAATGTATAAATTTTCAGACAAAATCTAGAAATGCAAAGTTCTCCTCCAAAGGATCTCCCAATTATAAGCGCATGCCAAGTGGCGCTACGTGTTGGGAAGGAAAATCTGTTTTGAAGCCAAAAAAATCAAAATTGACAAAATTTTCTCCAAATTTTCTGAAATTTTGATGGAAGGTCCATCATCAAGTATCATGCTTAGCCAAAGAAGCTTCGCCCAAGATTCAAAACCTATCATCCCTTTTGTGTCGTTTTAGTGCTCTCTTTAGTCTTGCCTTCAGGATTTTGATCCTCACTTTGCAAACATGATTTCATGCCCAATAATGGTCTTTCATGTTCCTGAGCATGTCCTTGTCCTTGTTTGCCTTCGCCAATAACTTCTCAATATGAATGTTGATCCTCTCAAGCCAACTCTCTCGATCAGCATTGATCTCTTGCTCAACTGAAGTGAACTCCACCCTCTTTCTTTGGGCAGCCCGCTGGTCTTCACGGATGTTTTGCAACTCCATGACTGTATGCTTATCCTCCACTTGTTTGTTTCACTGCTCCAAATAGTTTATGACCCATTGAGATCTCTCCAACTTGTCGGTCAATGCATCTATCTCGGCCTTCTGCTCCTGAATAATCTCCCTCAGCTTTGAGCTAGGAGAGCTCACATCATCATCAATGAGTATGAAATTAGTGTCTTGGCCTGTTGAAGGGACCTCATCCTGCATAGGCTTCCTACCTCTATCATGTACCTGTACCTATGCTGCTGATGACGGCAACGAGACCCCATCCACCCCAAGTAGAGATAGTACTCGTCAGGCTGCTGCAAACAATCCTCTCATGCCTCTCTAATAGGTGACATATGTCGGCACACTAGTAGTCTCTGCCTCCTGACCACCATACTGATGTGAAGGTTCACCTGCATCATGGACAACCTCCATATGAGTTGTTGAAGCTGTAAATAACTCACGAGAAATGAAGTCTTCCCATGTGATACCCTGCAAGCCAAGCTGATGTACAACAATGATCTTGATGAGCGCATAGTGGTAAATGTTGTTGTGCTGCTGTTCAGGAGTCTTCTTCTGTATGAGAGTAGTCATCCTCTCGATGTTTCGGCACATGAAATATGGAATGTTCATCATCTTCACTCTCCTGAAATGCATCAATAACCTAATATGGTATGCATAGAGGCGTGAGAAGCGGCCTTCACAACTGAAATATCTGATAATGAGTCTCATCAACAGCGCATAGGATTCCTTCAAAAACCAGAATGGGAACACCTTGCTGAGTTGTCTCACATAGCTAGGCCTGATATATGGTTCATAATGTACTCTTTCTACCTGTTGTCTTTGTTCCACTTCTCACCTACATTCTGTATTCCTGTTGCTTGAGAAATGGCCTCTGGTGTCAAGGTGAAATTTCACCAGTAAGACTAACATGATTATCACGCAAATGTAAAATAAACAACCGGGCAAACTCCTAATGATGTTGAATCTGAGCAATCATCTCGCAATACTGAAAGCATGACTGTTGTTAGAAACATGTCATGGCCAGTGGGCAGGCCTGCAATTGAGTCAATGAAGTGGGTTCTTATCTGACATGTTTGCCACCCTTTTGAGGCCTTCTCGGTGCATTAAGCTCTGCGGTAGAATCATTGTCTTGTTCATATGATGTTTCAGTGTCTGTCTCCATAATGCCCATGCAAGGTGTAGGTTTAACAACTTGTTGAAAAGGAGAATTTGGTACCTTTTATTTCAATGCCAAATATGTGCCAAGTAGGAAAGGGCTGTGATAAATAGGGACAGTGGGTATAGTGGACTGTGGGAAAAATATGGTTCAATCAAGTGAAGGTGAGGACAGTCACTTGACTATGTTTGGAAATTGGGATTTGGGGATTTTAAAAGTGAAATGAAAGAGGGAGAGTGATAGGGAATGATAGGGTGTAGGGATAAGGAAATATAAGAACCAGTGATATGAGTAGTTTTGGGATATAGGGAAATAGGAGAGGAACTATATGATGATGTGACAGTAAGGGGAAAGGAATCACAGGTGCGAAATGATAGTATGACAGTGAGTATTTAGCATAGAAATGACTTTTAAAACACCATTTCAAAAACCCTAAGGAGCAGTTTTTAACAAAATGAGAGGGTTTATGTTTGGCATTCAAATTCTAAAAACTAACCTTTCAAACCACACCCAGCACTATTCAACAAAAATTGCAAGATCAATGGGACTTACTAGGGGCAAACAGAAGGAAAGAGTTGAAATTTGCTTGAAGGCATGACCAAATCCAGCTGTTGGCTCTGTGCGTCGTGTGCATAACCCAGTGCGCCACGACCTGTATGTGCGCAATGCACATTATAAATTGCACGGTGATGTGTGGCTCTATGTGCTGCAACTTGCCAATGCGCCACGACTACCTCCCAATGCGTCGCGCAACACTCCAATACACAAGGCCAGCCTTAAACACAAAATTTCACTCTTCCATGATTTTCCTTTGGGCGTTAGACCACTTCTTGTTTACAAATGATATTTGAATGGTGAAAATATCTTGTATAGCCATGGATTTGATTTTTGTTTTGCAAAAACCCACTTTCTTATATTTTGAATTTGGAACTTTTCACTTTTAATACAAACTTTGTTTTTCCTGTTTCCATTTTGACTTTTTGACTTGAATGATGAAACTTTTGTCACTTTTTTGCAGGGATGACTAGCATTGGATTTCGGCAAAGGTGACCAGGGCTGTGCCTAGAGTACTTCATGAAAAAAAAAAAACTTTAAAGATTACATATTTATTACAAACAATAAATTTGATGATTTCTTCTTCAAAATAGAGTTTTGAAGAAGAATCATTCTCGAGCATTATTGGAAATGAAAAATCTGGAATGAAAACTTATTAGGAACATCCTCATGTGCCTGCTGGCATTATTGGACACTTTGAAGACAAAATTTGCGAAACGCTAGACCTAATGATTGACATGACTCTTGGCTGACCAAAAGACCATCCATAATGACTGTAAAATTGATTTTGATGAACTTTGATGATTAGACACGAGCCAGAAGGTACATGACATGAGGGAAGTATGGAGATAAGACCCTTCCGTCAGAAGATCGATGCTCCTAATGGAATGCAGATGATCGAGCTAAATGAGACACCTAAAATGAAATGCAACAAAAGAGGTTTTGATCTCTGACAGAGGGCTGAACAGACTGATGCTAACATTAGCTCCAATGGGGATGGTAGCTCCTTGGAGGTGCCAAGAACTACAGATTTCTGGGAGAGAAGACATTGCCTTCATCCATTGGGATATGGAGTCCATTATTTCGCGAAATCCACACAAGACTCGTGATTCAATTTGTTAACTGAAACTTGACTCAAACTGACTGAATTTTGAAATTTAAAAGGACTGACAGATAGACTCAACACACTCAAACCAAAGTTGTAATCATTCCTCAGAATTATAGCCTTCACTTCGGGCCCCAAACTGAAGAAAACATCACAACACACTCTTGCAATGAAACTGAAATAAAATGGTATATACAGTGACAATGTAAACAATAGAAAACTTCTCAGAAATGGTACCACTTGAGTAGCCGACTATTGACCAGCCCTCCTGGACAATCTGCCCCGTCCATCTCCTCCAGAAGAAAGGCATTATGACCACGATATGCAGCAATTTTAAAGGGTCCTTTCCTGAGATTTTTGAACTTACCATGCTTACTCTTTTCCTCATTCCTTGCATCCCACTTCAGCACCATGTCATCAAACTGAAATTTGTCTGCCTTTGCTTTTCTGTCATAAATTTTCTTAATTCACTCCTACAGCTTGAACATGTTTTGAAATTTTTTGTCTCTCATCTACTGCAAATGGATCATTTGATTTAGTCTTCTTTGCATATGATCATCTGCACTGCCATCTTCCTGAAGAAGTTTGACTACCGGAGCCGCGAGAGAGGTAAGAAACACTGTATCAACTCCATAAACTAGCTCAAAGGGGGACATACCAATGGATTTCTTCTAACTCACTCGATCTGCCCAAAGTGCATTGACCAACTTCTTATGCCAACTCTTCTTGTTTATTTCCAACAACTTTTAATGATGTTGACCAAAGAATTGTTAGAAGATTCTGCCAATCCATTGCCTTGTGGATGATAGGTAGTTGAGTGTCCCAAAATGATTTTATACTTGTTACAAAACTCAATCACCTTTTTTGATTTGAAATTTGCTGCATTATCAGTGATTAACTTATTCGGGCAACCAAAACGAGACAAAATGATATTCTCAAGGAATGAAATTATTACCGCATCCATAGCTTGTCTGGTGGGAATTACTTCAATCCATTTCATGAAATAATCTGTCGCCGTGAGGATCCACCTATGCTGTCTTGAAGAAGTAGGATGAATTTCATCAATGAAATCCAACCCCCACTACTGAAAAGGGGCACTCACCTCAATGGTCTTAACCGGAAAAGGCTATAATTTCTGCCTTCCTTCAAAAATATGACATTTATGACAACTCTTGACAACCTTATATACATCAAAAAACAATGTCGGCCAATAGTATCCCACTCTCAGAATTTTATTTGCTGTTCTTTTCCAAAAAATGTGACCGCCACAATCTCCTTTATGGAAATCCTCGATGATCTGCTTCACTTCTTCTTCCACCAAACAATTCAACAAAAAACCTCTGGGATCTTTCTAATAAACTGCAGAATTCAAAATACAAAACTTAACAGCCTTTAATTTGAGAGTTCTACTTTTGTTTCTAGCCATGCTGGGTGGTGGTGACAAATTCTGAAGCACATATACGATATCTGAATACCACGAAGAAAGCACAAATATTTCAGATACCTGAATTGACGAACCTTCCTCATTCTCATCAGACATAGCAGCGATCAGATTTATGTCTAAGGAATGCAAATTCGATTCAGCCAATAACTTCGCCAATCCCTATCCTTTGACAAGATTTATGGGCCTTATATCCACATCATATTCCAACAAAGATGTAATCCACTTGCCTCGTCTTCCTTCCGGATCTGTTTGTACCAAAACATCTCTGACAGCAGCGTTAGGAACATAAGCCAAAATATGAGAATGCATAATATATACTCGAAAATCTTTCAATGCTTTTACAAGTGCAAGGGCTTGCTTTTCAATGATGTTGTACTTCAAGGCTGCATCTCTTATAGTTCGGCTGAAGAAAGAAATTGGTCTTTCGTGCTCATCTTTCTTCTGCATTAATACAACTACCATAGTATGCTCCGAAGCAAATGAAAATAATATAAAATCCTGAGTGCAATCTGGGCTGATTAAAACTGGAGCTGAAGAAAGAGCCAATTTTACTAAATTGAAATATTTTACAGTCTCTTCCGTCCACTTCACTTGGCTGTCCTTCTTAAGCATGTTTGTAATCACTCTTAGGTGTTTAGCAAGATTAGGCACAAAGCAGTGTAAAAAATTCATCTTACCATTAAAAGGTTGTATCTCCTTCTTGTTCTAGGGTCAATTTGCTGAATCGCCTTTACACATGCTGGAGCAATATGAATGCCATCTTTTGAGATAATGTGTCCAAGTAGTTTGCTCTCATCCATGGCAAACAAGCTCTTCTTCGGATTTAGTGACACCATATTTTCTGCACTTTTGAAAGACAATTTTCAAATGATACATGTGTTCTTCATCTGAATTGGAAAACATCATCAAATCATCAAGGTACACAACCAAAAATACATCCTTCTCATTTGTGAAAGCCATATCCATTGCCGCTGAAACGTGGCACCTGTGTTCTTCAAACCGAAAAGCATTTTAGCGTAATGAAAAGTCCCCCATGGAGTGGTGAACATTGTTTTGTCTCGGTCATCTTCATGGACCAAAATTTGGTTATATCCAGAATAACCATCGAGTAGTGACATACAAGATGCTCCAACTATTCGCTGAAGTATATGATCCATTTTTGGCAACGGATAATTATCCTTCAATGAAACTTTATTGAGATTCCTAAAATCGATGTGCAAATGAATCTCACCTGTCTTCTTTTGTACGGGCACCAAATTAGAGATCCAATAGGAAAATCTAATGGGAACGATGATTCCTGATTTGTATAACCTGTTTACCTCCTTCTCAATTGATGGCAGCAGTTTTGGCTTTAGCCTTCTCAACTTCTTTCTGAAAGGTTTCTGATTAGGCTTAATGGGGATAGTGTGCTGAATTATATTAGTATCATACTCTTCAAGTCAGAATAGTCTGAAGCAAACAAATGTGCAAAAGAATGACAATAAACTGATATATTTGGCTTTTATCTTCTGTGGCAATGCTTTGGACAGTTTCACCATTTTCAGATTTTCAGTTGCTCCAATATTCACCTCTTCAACTCCTTTCTCTGTTGGCTGCAATGTTGGTTTGCAGGCTATGTCATCTTGATCAAAGAGTTCTTCCAAAGGTATCAATCCTTTAGGAATAATATTATCCTTTAGCTACAACACTCCCATTTGATTGATCTGCACATCATCTTTACCATCATCATGTTCGATATCAATTGAGGTATCTTTGAACTTACCTTTGTTTTTCAGAAAATCATCAATCTCCTCGTCATCTTGGAAAACTTGCCAATATTTCTGATTGTCCGGGACAGTTGGACGATGTTTCACATGAATTTTGAATTTATTACTTGAGTTCATCAGAAGCTTCAAATTACTCGTTGCCTTAGTAAGTGCATCTGCAATGACATTTTGAATACGAGGCACACACGTCAAGGTATAATCTAAAAACAACTTTAGGATATCTAGGATTTCATTCTGGTAAGCCCGCATCTGAGGATGGTTTTCTTGATATTCGCCTTTGACTTGCTTAATCACCAATTCGGAGTCACTATACAACAATCCTCTTAGCTTTCAGCTTTCTTAGAATTTTTAGGCCAGCAATCAAAGCTTCGTACTCAGCCTCATTGTTTGAACAATCAAAAACTAGCTTGTAAGAACATACCCGCACATTACTAGGAACTTTGTTTGGAGCAGAAAAAGGATTGCGTACCCAAATACCAACTCCAGCACCATCATTTCCCACTGCGCCATTGAAATCCATGGTCCATAGACCATCTTCCTCTTCTACTAAGTGCTGAAATTCTATTAGCTTTGTTTTTCTACTTGCTGTCCATTATCTTTAGTTGATTGCTCAATGGTATTTTCCTGTTCTTGTCCTTCTTTCCGCAAAACTTCTCTGAAATTCTCTGCTATTTCTGAAATATATTCTGCTTCAACTAACTGACAATCTATATCATTGAAACTATCTGAATACAAAACAAAATTCTCTAAATCTGTATGTACATAATTAATCGGATGATTAATCAGTTTCTCCTTGCTTTTAATCATGTATTTCATTTTTTGTTCCCGATACAGTTTTCTCATTTGGCCAAATACAGGAATCGTTGCATAGGAGAAATTGAATTGTAATGTCCCTTTCAATTTTTCTCCCCAGGACCTGGAAAGAAGCATACCAAAACTGGGAGGAATGTCTGCCACAACAACATCCATCAAAACATTCTTCATTGGAATCTGATCCAAACTTACAACCAAGTCTTTAATGAGCCCAATACATCTCACTCTGCTAGAATCAAATGAATAAAAATCATGGTATTTCCTAGTCATATCCAAACCCAACTTCTCCATGATAGCCTTCAGCATAAGATAGTGGGAAGCACCGGAATCAAACATGGAATTATGCAACACATACTCATGCAATCTCAGACTGATATAAAAAGGTGGCACATCACTGTCTGGAGACTCACCATTTAATGTTGGGCCAAAAATCAGTTCAGGTTGATCATATTCCACACTCACCATATCAGATATTGGGTCAAAATTCAAAATTTTAGAGACTTGACCTCTATAACTGTTGTTCCTCATTAGTTCAATCAAGGGAATAGATACCTTCAATTTAGAAATTTCATTTTCTAAACTAAAAGCTGAAATCTTTTCTAACTCTTTGGATGGAACATCTTTTCTTTCAGCTTTATCTTTTGATACAATTGGTTGATTTACTCTTTCATTTGCTGGTGGAGACTTACTAGTAGTAGGATCAACAATTTCTTTTCCTTTCTTTGGTACAACAGGTGACTCATTCGTAGATGCTGGAACTTCCTTTCTCTTCTGGATTGGATTGATGGGGACATTTCTATTTCTAAGTGAATACTGACACTGCTGGGTTTGATCCCCAGTGGAGTCACCACTATGTTAGAGCCTAGATTTACCTCAGGCTGAAAAGGTAAGCTTCTAGGTCCACATCAAACCACGCTCAGCCTCGTAGCTAGCCCTATGAGGATAGGAGAGGGCTCTCTCCAGGTCAAGCTCGGCAAAAGAAAATCCATGGGGCTTGAGATGACTGATTTAAAATTGATCTTAGGCTAGGTATGAAGTGCAAGGATTTAATTTAAGTTTTTTGGGGGGTTTTGTTGGAAAAAGGGAATGGCAAGTTTGGGTCCAGGGATGAGGCCAAATTTTTGCAGAGTTTCGGTTGGGGCAAGGTAGGCAATAGTTTTGATGCTTTAGATTAAATGAATGGATAGAAAATACCATTAAGGAGCTGAAGAGGGAAAGAGGCTACAAGAATCCTCTCCAAAAATATGAAAACATGTAAAACTAAACAAAGTTTAAGGCAAAGCACAAGAAACTCATGAATTCTACCTTTGTCACTCAATTTGTTTAATTTCAGAAGCAAAGAGAATGGAAATGGCATACATAAAACATCAATGAACTTGCAATTACATCAAGAAAAACACCATCAAAACATAGAGCCACAAGGATCCCAAAGAGTGCTGCAAAACTCTGCTCTTTCCTTTGCTAGAAATGCTGAAAATGAATGTAAAATGAAATGCCAAGCAATCCCAAGTGTCCAACCCTGAAAATGACTGAGAAATTACATGATATAGACAAGCCTAAATCCTTCCCATGCCTCTAGGGGTCGAGCTCATCATTCTAGGAGTTTTTTCAACCATAGCTAAACAAGGAACTGAAAAATAGGCAATGAAACAACTTGCCTCTACATGCTAGGAAATTGATTCATTCACTCACATTTCACCATTTGGTGAATGAATCTACTAAGACAAGTAAAAATGTGCCAAAATTACTTCATGGTCATGAAATTACATCAAGTTAGATCAAGAGTAACATAAAAAAGTGAAACTAGTCAAAACTGGTTGAAATTCTGAGCTGAAGAGTGAAAAATAGGCCAAAATTCTCTATGCAACGCGCCCAAAATCTCTATGCATAACACAACTTTGGAGATAATTTTGAGGCCCTTCTTGAAGTCAAAATTGAGAGAATCATAGCTCTTTTGAAAGCCATACCTGTCTACTTTCCAACCCAAGTGGAATTTCTGGATTTGGTGTCCATTTACCCCTCCAAATATCCAATCTCCCAACACTGCTTCCTATGGGTGCAAAAGGTGGCAAAGAAGTCATTTTTTGTGTGTTTTTGACCCTTTAGGCATCCCAAAACTTGATGAAAACCTTTGGTAATTCATGAGAATGCATAAATTTTCAAAAAAAATCTAGAAATGCAAAGTTTTCCTCCAGAGCATATCCCAATTATAAGCGCGTGCCAAGTGGCGCTACGCGTTGGGCAGGAAAATCTGTTTTGAAGCCAAAAAAATCAAAATTGACAAAAGTTTCTCCAAATTTGCTGAAATTTGGATGGAAGGTCCATCATCAAGTATCATGCTCAGCTAGAGAAGATTCGGTCAAGATTCAGAGCCTATCATCCCTTTTGCATCATTTTAGTTCTCTCTTTAGTCTTGCCTTCAGGATTTTGATCCTTTCTTTGCAAAGATGATTTCATGCCCAATAATGGTTTTTCATGTGCCTGAGCATGTCCTTGTCCTTGTTTGCCTTCACCAAAAACTTCTCAAGATGAATGTTGAACCTCTCAAGCCAACCCTCTCGATCAACGTTGATCTCTTGCTCAAGTGAAGTGAACTCCACCCTCTTTCTTTGGGCAGCCTGCCGGTCTTCACAGATGTTTTGCAACTCCATGACTATATGCGGATCCTCCAATTGTTTGTTTCACTACTCCAAATAGTTTATGACCCATTGAGCTCTCTGCAACTTGTCCATCAATGCATCTATCTCGGCCTTCTGCTCCTGAACAATCTCCCTCAGCTTTGAGCTAGGAGAGCTCACATCATCATCAATGAGTATGAAATTAGTGTCTTGGCCTCCTGAAGGGCCCTCATCCTACATAGGATTCTTGCTTTTGTCTTGTACCTATATTTGTGCTATTGATGACGGAAACGAGACCCCTTCCACCCCAAGTGGAGATAGTACTCGTCAGGCTGCTGCAAACAATCCTCTCATTCCTCTCTAATAGGTGACATATGTCGACACGCTAGTAGTCTCCGCCTCCTGACCTCCATACTCATGTGAAGGTTTACCTGCATCATGGAAAACCTCTTGATGAGCTATTGAAGTTGTAAAGAACTCACGGGAAATGAAGTCTTCCAATGTGATGCCCTGCAAGCCAATCTGATGTACAACAATGATCTTGATGAGTGCATAGTGGTAAATGTTGTTGTACTGTTGTTGAGGAGTCTTCTTCTGTACGAGAGTAGTCATCATCTCGATGTTTCGGCACATGAAATATGGAATGTTCATCATCTTCACTCTCGTGAAATGCATCAATAACCTACTATGCTATGCATAGAGGCGTGAGAAGCGACCTTCACAACTGAAATCTGATAATGAGTCTCATCAACGACGCATAGGATTCTTTCAAAAACTGGAATGGGAACACCCTGCTGAGCTGTCTCACATAGCTAAGCCTAATATATGGTTCATAATTTACTCTTTCTAACTGCTGTATTTTGTTCCACTCCTCACCTACATTCCATATTCCTGTTGCTTGAGAAATGGCCTCTGGTGTCAAGGTGAAATTTACACCAGCAAGAGTAACATGACTATCACGCAAATGTAAAACAAACAACGAGGAAAACTCTTGATGATGCTGAATCTAAGCAATCATATCGCAATACTAAAAGCATGACTGTTGTTGGAAACATGTCATGGTAAGTGGGCAGGCTTGCAATTGAGTCAATGAAGTGGGTTCTTCTCTGACATGTTTGCCACCCTTTCGAGGCCTTCTCGGTGCATTAAGCTCTGCGGTAGAATCAATGTCTTGTTCATATGATGTTTCAGTGTCTGTCTCCATAATGTCCATTCAAGGTGTAAGTTTAGCAACTTGTTGAAAAGGAGAATTTGGTACCTTTTACTTCAATGCCAAATATGTGCCAAGTAGGAAAGGATTGTGATAAATAGGGATAGTGGGTATAGTGGACCGTGGGAAAAATATGGTTCAATAAAGTGAAGGTGAGGACAGTCACTTGACTATGTTTGGAAATTGGGGTTTGGGGATTTTAAAAGTGAAATGAAAGAAGGAGAGTGATAGGGAATGATAGGGTTTAGGGATAAGGAAGAATAAGAACTAGTGATATGAGTAATTTTGAGATATAGGGAAATAGGAGAGGAACTATATGATGATGTGACAGTAAGGGGAAAGGAATCATAGGTGGGAAATGATAGTATGACAGTGAGTATTTAGCATATAAACGACTTTTAAAACACCATTTCAAAAACCCTAAGGAGCAGTTTTTAACAAAATGAGAGGGTTCATATTTGGCATTCAAATTCTAAAAACCAACCTTTCAAACCACACCCAACACTATTCAACAACAATTGCAAGATCAATGGGACTTACTAGGGGAAAACAGAAGGAAAGAGTTGAAATTTGTTTGAAGGCATGACAAAATCCAGTTGTTGGCTCTGTGCATTGCGCGCATAACCCAGTGTGCCACGACCCATATGTGCACAGTGCATGTTATAAATTGCACGGTGATGTGTGGCTCTATGCACCGTGACCTGCCAATGCGCCGCGACTACCTCCCAATGCACCGCACAACACTCCAGTACACAGTCCCAACCTTAAACACAAAATTTCACTCTTCCGCGATTTTCCTTTGTGCCTTTGACCACTTCTTATGTACAAATGACATTTGAATGGTGAAAATATCTTGTATAGTGAAGGATTTGATTTTTGTTTTGAAAAAAACCACTTTCTTATGTTTTGAATTTGGCACTTTTCACTTTTAATACAAACTCTGTTTTTCCTGTTTCCATTTTGACTTTTTGACTTGAATGATGAAACTTTTGTCACTTTTTTGCAGGGATGACTAGCATTGGATTTCGGCAAAGGTGACCAGGGCTGCACTTGGAGTACTTCATGAAAAAAAAAACTTTAAATATTACATATTTATTACAAACAATAAATTTGATGATTTCTTCTTCAAAACAGAGTTTTGAAGAAGAATAATTCTCGAGCATTATTGGCAATGAAAAATCTGGAATGAAAACTTATTAGGAACATCCTCATGTGCCTGCTAGAATTATTGGACACTTTGAAGACAAAATTTGCAAAACCCTAGACCTAATGACTGACATGACTCTTGGCTGACCAAAATACCATCCATAATGACTGTAAAATTGATTTTGATGAACTTTGATGATCAGACACGAGCCAACAGGTACATGACATGAGCGAAGTATGGAGATAAGACCCTTCCGTTAGAAGATCAATGCTCCTAATGGAATGTAGATGATCGAGCTGAATGAGACACCTAAAATGAAATGCAACAAAAGAGGTTTTGATCTCTGATGGAGGGCTAAACAGACTGACTCTAACACAAGAGACGCCAGATATTAGGCCAGAGGCCAGGGAAAAACCCACATGGGGAAAATCGTCAATTCTTTCCTTATAGATTCGTCATCAACAACATAAATCAAACTCAAACTAACTAGTGATTCAAGTCCCAAGTCAACCCTCCAAACTCTTCCATGCTTTGTCCACAAGATAATCAACCCATTTGCTTATACATCCCTACTACATCACAAACTTAAGATATATGTGTCATTGAAAGCTTGCTTTAATACAGGATAGGTACCACAAGAGCTCATATTAGTATAGATAAATATATAAATAATGACTCACATATTCATAGAGAGGTATGCCACATAAATTTTCATCATCATCACAAAATATCACATCATAAATATATCACGTAAAATTGCGTCATCATCACCGAAACTTGCATCATATGTCAAAGAAACTTGCATCATAATCACAAAGACTTGCATCATATATGTTGTAGAAACTTTGCATCACATAAAACCTTGGATCTTCATGTATTAAAGATAAATGGAGCCTCAAAATATTCATTTATGTATTCTTAGATGACTTGCCCTTGGAGGAGAATGAATAACATTTATTTATAGCCACTTTGTGTGGTCAAATGGATGTGAGTATCGAATAAGACAACCTGTTCCTTACAGGGTTGACTTGGCAACTTGGATTGACAAATAACACTTTTGAAAATTCAAATTTTCTTCTTTTCATAGGGTCACAAAGAACATGCATAAGTTACTTTTTCTTTTGATGAAAATAAAGCATGAAGAACATGCTAGATAATAATAATTTTCTTCTTTTGTTTTTACATAAAATATATATTGATGCAATGATATTTATGAATATCGAACCTAGTTACGATTCCAACACTCCCTCTTAACAAGGGAGGTATTCATAATGACATATTAGAATATTCTCAAGTCAAGAACTTCTATAAGAAAGGATCCAAATTAATAAGAATAAATGGTGATAACATCATCATAACCAACATTGTGAAAATACTCAAGCCTTGACAAGTAAGCTCTATCTCTCCATTATATCATAGCATAATGTTGGGAGGCATTCAATAGGAAATCACCGCCTCTCAAGGCACATACCTTGCCTAGGTTTACCAAGATATTTCCTCACATGACCATTTCCTACTAATCCCAAAGAAAAGTTCATCCTTCAGACCATTCTTTAACTGAGTCCATGTACTTGACTTACAACTATTAGTCTTGGTCACAATACATGACTCAAGAATGTTCGTCCCTAGTGCTTATCCAATCCACCATTCTCCCTATCTGTGTTATGTACTATACTTACAAAAATTAATCTTGACCATGGTACTTGACACATGGAGAACATAGTTCCATCCACACTCCCTATCAAACTGGGGGGGCGATATCCACAAGCTCAAGCTTGTGTAAAAACTACTCATCCTATCCCTTAGGAAGGGAATTTCATCAATTCATCAATTGGATATTCATCCATGGAGATCCATTGTAGCTTCTCGAATCCTATTAGCATCATATCTTGAATCATATTGTGCTTCAACCTTTTTGGTTCTTCGGCAATCTTCATACAACCTAGATCATTGCAAAGTATCACTGTTTAATTCAACACTCCATAGAATAGTCCATTAAATGAATACCTTTACATAGCCAAACTGTTTACATAAACTATCATATCTTCCTTCTCCTCATCAGCATTGCTATACCAACAAACAAATCAAATACATTAGAACACAAACCATCTTTAATCATCCAAACTCCAGTAGGATCTTAATCATATGTTTTTTCCTTGAATAGGTTTCTACCAAACCTCAAGTAGTAGCGTGTCTTCTACTTTCAACTTCCTTTGAAGTCAATATTTCTTCATTTCACTTATGATTACTTTCTCAAAGTACAAGGTCTTCTTTTAATCATGAGGCTCCTTTTCAAAATCTCAGGGCAATTCTTCTAATTGACGTAATTTTATTTACATGATCCTCTCCCTCTTACTAGGAGAACCTTCTTGCTTTAATATTGTCATCTGTTACATTCTATTTTCCAATTCCTTAGCTTTCTATATTTGTAGAGTCCTCTTAGTTGTGCTTTGTTCATTCTTTCGCTGCCAAAGCCTAGGTCATCCTAGTTATTTTCCTACAATCAACACTGGGAGGATATGGATGAAAAATCATAGCCAAGAAAAGGATATGTATATAATAAAAATAATATCAATAAAAGAGAAAAATTTTGATAAGAGTCAACTCCTTAATCTTTTACCATCTTAGTCCTCATATCACTATGGTGTCATTTCTATCATTCCTAAGAGATAGGGTTTCTTCTTTCAAGGGAAATGATTAATCCTAGGGTTTTTTTCCTTGGTTCAAACTTTTTATAGGATTTACAAACCCTAGATGATTCAATATCTAAAATCTTCAAAACCTGCCAAATTTCAGATTTGCAAGTTCTACACACATACTAATGTGTTAGCCATAAACCTTAGAATTGTTATTAACTAACTTCTATTCATGAGATAAATCTCATTAATGTTTTTTATCATTGAATTCCTAGTCTACAAAAACTCAATTTTCATGTAAAAGTAAAGAAGCAATATCTACTATATCGATTATGTCTAGAAATCATTAGCTCCAAGAGTTCTTTGAAATAAATGTATACCCTAGTTTTCTACTATCCAAAAAATTATACGACTTAAATTGCAAAGTGTCAGTAGTGTTTTAAATTTACTTGTCATCACTTTCTTCCTTCGAGTATGGTACCAAATCTCAATTTCTTCAAGCTCCTCGAAAGAGATATAGATCAACTTCTTGTAATGTCTAGGATGGATTGAATTTCTATCCTTATGTCAATTTGGTTCTATTTTGAAGTTCTTCCTTATGCTGCTTCAAATAGATATGCTCACAAGTAGCTTAAGGCAACTCTCTAATTCTATCCATAGGTGGTATGGAATTAGGTCTTCGAATGGTCTCCAAAAGGTTAAAAAATCAACCTTATTTTTATCCTCAGTTTGATCCCAGTAGAAGGTATTATAAACCTTCACATTATCTACAAAAAATAACTTCAATCCTTTGCATGAACAACAACTTCGTATAAGCATCATAGTCCTTCGAATAAGTCAAGGGTACAAACCTCCACATATATATTTACAATAGTAAAACGTACGAATCATTACATGAGTAATAGGTACAAACCTATTCATTTGTAAAAAAGAACAAGAATTTGTTTTAGATTTCAACCAGACTTTTCTTCAAAGATAAAAAAATTTTCTTCAACCATAGAGACCTTATCTTCATAAGGACTCAACCCTCAATGAAGCTTTGTATCATCCAAACAATGCCATAGAGCTTGCAACAATCCACAAAACCTTTTTACAGAGAACCTTGATTTTATGTTCTAGTTTTTCAAACTTTATAATTCACAAAAATGACTTGCTTGAATTAGGAACCTTGGATTTTTTAAGCAAAGTTCCTTAGGGTGATGTAGATCACAGAACCACACTATTCCATTGAGAGTACATTGCATGGTTCCAAATGAAGCCTCAGATGGTAGTTTCACTTTCAGACTTGAGCTTCCAGAGTTCTTTCCATTGATACTTCACAATCAAACAACTCAACAACTTTTGATGCAATAAATGATCCTATTGTAAATTGTGGTATAGAAGTTCATCATTCTTCAAACAAGTCTTTTTATCTCAATTGCTCATTGAACATTTCTATTATATTTTGGCCTAAAGTGTTCTTTTGACCATTGCATACATCAGGCTACCGACTGCACTTGCATATGGAGCATGGGACATGTCCTCTTCCTCTTCTTATGTCTTGGACACTGTTCAGTAGATAACTTTACACCTATAGGAATAGGAACCTTCACCAGTTTACTATCCTTCATATTAAACCTCTGCAATATTGTCTCGACATACTTCCTCTGGTTTAACCAGAGCTTCCTATTTTCCCGATCTATTTTAATTTCCATGCCTGAAATATAGTTTGAAGCACCAAAATCTTTCATGTCGAATTTGGAGGACAGTTGGGTCTTCAAATCCTCAATAATTTCTTTGCCATTTCCAACCAGCAACATATCATCCACATATAAGACCAGATAAATAACATGGTCACCAATTAATTTAAAATACACACAGTGATTTCCCTTGCTTCTGGTGAAGCCAAGTCCTTGTATAAATGTATCAAATTTCTGATACCACCTCCTTGGTGACTGCTTTAACCCATACAGAGACTTATTTAACTTGCATACCATTTCATTCTTATCCTTCACCACAAAGCCTTCAGGCTGCTTCATGTAGATCTCCTCTTCCAGATACCCATGAAGAAATGTTGTCTTCACATCCATCTGTTCTACCTCAAAATAAAAAGCAACAACAACAGATAAAAGTAATCTAATAGAAGCTACCTTGGCAACAGGAGAAAAAATATCACCAAAATCAATTCCTAGCACCTGGGAATAACCTTTTTCTACCAACCGAGCTTTGTATTTCTCCACCTTTCCTTCTTCATTTGTCTTCTTCTTGAACACCGATTTGTTGCCAATGGGCTTCCTTCCAATTGGAAACTCCACCAGATCCCAAGCCTCATTTTTGTGCAAAGATGCCATTTCATCAACCATGGCCTCTTTCAAGAGTTTTCCATCCTCTCAATCTACTTCTTCCTTCCCAGTTCTGGGATCATCATCAATAATAGATAAAACAAAATTTGAATAGAAAGCATATGGACTATAACGTTTTGGCTTCCTTCTTTCTCGAGCTGATCTTCTCACAACTGGAGTTTGTAGCTCTTCATATTTTGATTCCTCTTCTGCTGTAGAGTTTGATTCTTCCTCCTTTAGCTCAAACTCTATCTTCTCAAGTTCCTTTGATGGGACTTCATGTTTAATAACCATTTTCACCTCTTTGAACACGACATCTTAGCTGTGCATAACCTTCCTTGTTACTGGGTTCCAAATTTTATAACCCTTTAAACCATCCTTATACCCAATAAAGATCCACTTTTTAGATTTACTATCCAACTTGGTTCTTTTCTCCTTTGGAACATGTACATATGCATCACATCCAAATACTCTCAGATGTGAAAGAGAGTGTTTCTTACCAGTCCATACCTCCTGTGGATTCTTATCCTCCAACGCTAACGAAGGTGATCTGTTGACCAGGTAACATGTTGTCTCCACCACCTCTACCCAAAATTCCTATCCTAACCTGGAACCACTGAGCATGCTTCTTTCCCTTTTCATCAACGTCTTGTTAATTCTTTTTGCAACTCCATTTTGCTTAGGTGTGTATGGAGTATTCTTCTGCCGTGCTATACCACACTTCTTACAGAATTCCTCAAATTCCTTACTACAAAACTCACCACCATTATCTGACCTCAGCACCTTTATATTCTTTTGTGTCTGGTTTTCCACCAAAGCCTTAAATTATTTAGACCTGTCAAAGACTTCAGATTTATTCTCAAGGAAATATATCCGTGTATTCCTTGAGAAGTCATCTATAAATGATACATAGTACAAAGACATATCTAGTGATGGAACCTTCACAGGTCCAAACACATCACTGTGCACAAGCTCTAATATTTGTTTCGCCCTCTTACCACCAGAGGGGGAACTCACTTGATTCTGCTTCCCATATACACAATTTTCACAGAAATCAAAATCCAAAGAGCTATTACTCATACCTTATACCATACCTTTACCATGAAGTATTCGAACACCCTCCTCTCGAATATGTTCAAGCGTTTGATGCCACAACATGGTCTTCTCTCCAGAGACCACTAGATTTTCTGCTTCACTTTTCGGAACCACAAAATTTTTGCACCCATCAATTATAGTTCTACCTTGTAGCTTGTACAGAGTTCCAATCCGAACTACCTGCATCAATACCAATGCTCCCCAAACCATCTTGTAGATATCCTTGTTGAACACTGTTTTTACACCTGCATCATCCAGCTTGCTTACGGAAATCATATTTCTGGCCAATGTAGGAATATGCAGAACACTCGGAAGTGTTCTAACCCTTCCACCTTGCAACTTCAACTTTACATTTTTGCAACCAACAATTCTAGCCTTCCTGTCATACCCTAAGAAGACATCACCACCATCATATTTCTCATATTTGCAGAACCACTCTCTATGGGGAGTGAAGTGAAAGGATACACATGAGTCAATTAACCATGCCTCATGATCTACATCTGTACTTGAAGAATATAAGTAAACATCCCCACCTTCATTTGAGGTGGTTTTTGCCTCTGCATAAGGAGCATCATTAGATCCCTTTCCTTTGTCATGAGAATTAGATTTACAGTCCCTTTTGTAGTGCCCTTCCTTTTCGCATTTCTAGCACACCACCTTTATAGGTTTTCTTGGAGATTTAGATCTCCCACTCAATGACTTATTTTTGTTTCTATTCTGGGACTGTCCTCATACAAACAAGGCATCACCATTCTGGCTCTCCATATTTTTCCATCTCATCTCCTCTATCAACAAGGATGAGACTATTTCATCAAACTGCAAGGCAGTTACATTGCTACCTATTGCAATAACCAGACTATCCCACGAATCTGGTAGAGAAAACAACAAACTGATGCACTTATCTTCATCTGAAATTTTAATATCAACAAATAATAACTGACTTACCATAGAATTAAATGCATTCAGATGCTCTGCCACTAAGTCTCCATCTTTCATCCTCAGGTTATACAACTTTTTCTGTAGGAATAGTTTATTCACCAGAGACTTAGATTGATACAAAGTCCCTAGCTTGTCCCACAAAGCCTTAGCCATAGCTTCCCCTAATAGATTCAATAATACTGAATTTGAGACACACAATCGTATTGTGCTATTTGGCTTCCAATCCAACTTCTTCCATTCTTCATCGGACACTCCCGTTGGTTCAGTACCTAGATCTACTGCAATCCACTGATCCTTATCCACCAACAAATCCTCCATCATGAGTTTCTATAACTCAAAAATCTAACCATTAAATTTCTCAATCTCTATCTTCCACTACTCGCCATCTTTTTTACCACCAGAATCGATCTTGCAGAACTCCCACTGAACAGGGTTTACCGCAGGCCCGAGTGAAGCCCCTCAGCAACAAAGGTGTCCCCTTGAAGCCAAAACTACTTTGATACCAAATGTAGGTTTTAACCCCGTACATAAATTACCTCGATACGAATTCTAAAACACAGAAAATAAACAATGCAGGAGAATAGCAAATAAAACACATATACACAAATATTTTCCCCTGGAACCCAAAACCGGGACTACCAGATTGATTTTTCATTATATTCCTTTCAATGTTACAATACATGTTTATACATGCTGAAGCATCCAATACCATGGACAAAAAACCATCACGTCCAAAACCATGGATCGAAAACCATTGCATCCAAAACCATAGGTTGATTTGCCCAACCTATTATAGGGTCCAAAAAAAATTTCCCTAGGGCGTTGTCCTGGACCCCATAGAGGGGGGCTACCCACCCCCCTCAAACCCCCCCGGATAGGGGGGGGGGGGGCTACCACCCCCTCAAACCCCCAAATAGGGGGGGCTGCCACCCCCTTTGTGACCCGCCCCCGCTGTGCAATTGATGCAATGAAGGGGGGGGGGGGGGGGGCGCGCTCCGCCGCCCCTCTAACCCCCCAGTTAACTATGTAGGCTAGTCATGGAAAGAATATAACACAACCCCACACACTAAAGTGTTGAAAAATGTGTAACTAGGTTCGGTCTTCATAAATATGAAATGTACTTCTGATTCTTGTATATTGTAAAATGAAAGAAAAATTATTATTGTTATTTCTCTACCATGGGATTGATGCTCAAGGACTTTTAATTTAAAGGTCAATCATCGATTGAGTGCTTCTAGGGTTTTTCCTAGGGTCAAGAGGTCAAAAGAGTCATTTTCATATGAAGAGGACCCCATCGAGCACATTGTAACATGTAAAAAGAATTATTTTTATATTTAAAAGTTTCAAAATACCCTCAAAGACCAAGTTGCCCTAGTAGCTAAGAATTCAGCCTCAACTAGAGCATTTTGTCCATCGTAGAAGCCTATATATAGGAGGGAACTCAACCTCCTATGGACATCATTCATTCTCTTATCATTCAAGTGAAGGAGAAGTAGAAGGAGGCCAATGAATAAGGAAGAGGGACGAAGGACAAGTGTTTGTGTTATTTTCTCTCTCTCTTTTCACACATGCAAAGGAAGGAGGTTAGCATTTTTCTACTGCAAGATCGAACTTGGAGAAATTGCATAAATAAGGTCGAAGGAAGGTATACTTGGTCATCCTCAAACCCTAAAAGAAGGAGAAACTCAAGTGAAGATCCAAGGAAGCCTTGTAAGCCCTATATTTTATCATACACGTGGAGGAAACAACTATTGTAGGGGTCAAACATTTCAGACCTATAGTAGAGGTCAAAATTCTGTAGCTAGGGGTCGAAGTTGTGCTGCTGGAAGAGATTTGACTGGGTTTGACTTGGACAAGGAAATAACATCATCAAGAAGGCCAGACTTGTTCTTGGAAGGGTATTGGTATTGGTCTAGAGGTGTTGGAATTCATCATTTTGAAGAATCTATAAGAAGAGAAGATATTTGTGGGTTTTCCTCTCAAGTGGGGAGGTTTTGGCCTTGGCTTGCAGCCTATATTCTGTGTATTGTTGAACTTATTTCTTTTGGTAGCTATTTGATGATCATAATAACATTATAACAATATAAGAATCTAATAAATAATAAAAAGTAAAAAGACATCACATGCAATTATCAATTTTAAGAGAAATCATCTCGATTGTAGCCCTTCAGATTTCTCAGCATGGTATCAGAGCTAAGGTTGGGTAAGGGCGTGATGAATATCACTACATCCTTGAACAAATCTTTAAATAAGTATTCTATGGTAGAAATTAATATTAATAAAGGTATCAAGGCATTGTGGAATCTCCTATTATCCATCAAGAATAGTATGACCAAGACTTCTATAAAGGATGAACAGTTATTCTCAACGCTTACAGGCACCTTTGAAGATGAGAATATTTGGGTAATAGACATTGGAGCACCAAGACATATGACAGGTGAGAAAAAGAAACTAAATACCTTATCAAGAGGAAAATATTCTTACTCCATTGAGTTTGGTGACAAGAAGAGATATGATGTAAGAGGAATTGGATCGACCTCGTCGAAGCTAGAGAATGGAGGAAATATTCATCTCAACAACATCCTATTTGCTCCAAGTTTGCAAAAAAATCTACTTTCTATTTCATATCTAGAAGATAAGGGAGATAAAGTCTCTTTTATAGATGGAGAGGTTGTAGTATGCGATAAAAAGTTTTTCATCGAAAATTCAAAGATGATTGGGATTCATGAAGGAAGACTCTATAGATTGTTGACTCCTGTCTCTCAATCTTTGGCTCAGATTGAAGTAAGCCCATGTGAATCTTTGCATAGAAGGTTTGGTCACCTTCACCACAAAATATTACCAATTCTAAATTCAATGGTAAAGGGAATCCCTGAACCCGGGAAGGATCATGAAGGAGTATGCAAGGCATGTGCATTAGGTAAAAATGTCAAGATACCATTTGGAAGCAGTGCTTCAAGGTCAAAAGAAATTATGGATCTCATTCATTCTGATGTTTGTGGTCCTATGTCTAAAAAGTCTCTTGGATATCATCTATATTATGTGACATTCATTAATGGCCATTCAAGGAAAATTTGCATTGATTTGCTTATATCTGAAATCTAAGGATGAAGTATTCAACAAATTTCAAGACTTCAAAGCTAAAGTGGAGAACCTTACAAAAAGGAGAATAAAGATACTAAGATCTGACAATGGAGGAGAATAAACTTCAAAGGAAATCATAGCTTTCTGTAAGGAGGTTGGGATTGAGAGAGATCTGATAGTCTCATATAGTGTCGAACAAAATGGAGTTGTAGAACAAAAGAATCGATCTATTGAAGAAAATTTTGTTGGCATTATGATTCTAGTATGGCTCTATGATACAGGTGTTGTACTTGATGGCAACTCACTCAAGTGGCAATGATCTGTTCAGGCTCTCAAAATGATGGAAATTAAGAGGTTCGCAGGTGAATAGTTCAAAAGGTGCGGACCCGCAGGTTCACCATGCAGGAGGTGCGGTCATACCCGTAGGTTACCTGTTCAGAAGGTGCGGACCCCAGTGCACACACTTCAAGGCTATGAAGCGCGCTCACATGGGGTTTCTTATGTTTGGCTCGTGGTATTTAGCCCGCCTTTTCAGATGCTATGGTTTTGGCCCATGCTATAGGATCTATTTTAGCCCCGGTTTGGATCCCTTGTATTTGTTATTGATGGTTTTGTCCCATGGTGTGAATAAGGGCTTGTCTATAAATAGGGAAGGAGATCACTTGGTTTGGGTATCTTGGAAAATTGAATATCTTAAGATCTGAAATTTTGGGTGATTGGTTTTAAAAGCTAGATCTAATTCAAGGAGAGAACTTAACTTAAGGTGAATCTATTGGCATGTCGTGATCTCTCGGGTGCATGAACAGATCTGTGGATCTGACTGACTGTGGCACATTGGTATACTGAAAAATTTGGCCCTAATCAGAAGTCCGCAGGCAATCCGAAGGCATAGTGCATGGTCACGCAGCGCAGTCAAAGGCGCAGTGTGTGGGTATGCAGTGTTGTAAAAGCCGCAGTGCAGGGTACACAGTACAGTAGAGGGCACAGTGCAGGGTAGACGCAGCACAGAAAAGGACGAAGTGCGAGGTACGTATACGAGAAGAACACACAGTGCGGGGCTACGCAGAAAGTCAGAAGTAAAGGTGCGGATCTGGAGAAAAGTTCGCAGCGCAGAAGAACAACCAGTGCGGATCTGTGCAGTTCAGTCTCAGAAGAGCAGCGGATATACGCAGGCCCCTGTTTGGTGAAGTTGCGGTCTTATCTTGAAACAATTGTTGACTGTCTTTTATTTTTGCAGCAGAATTCTGGGTTTATATTTCTGGTACTTCCCTTCTGTTTACAACATTCTGAAGAGTTGGGTGATTCATTGGTTCATTGTATAAGGAGTTTGGATGATTTACATGTACTTGATGATTATTTGATACTCTTGGATCCAGTTTGCAAATTTATGAAAAGTGGTCCTTGAAAGAAAATAAGTAGGGGGTTGTAGCTCCCTTTCAGGAGAGACTGGAAAACGAGAGAGAGTTGTAGCTCTCTGCAGGTTGCAGCCTGCATACTGGTAAAGGACTGCACCAGTACAAAATCATTGTAAAAGAGGTTTCTAATTGAAAGAAGATAGAGACATATTGCAGCAGGTGGTTTTCACCCACATTGGGTTTCCACCTTATATCTGGTGTTCTTTGATGTGACTGTCTGCTTTTCTTGTTCTGTTCATGTTCATTATTTTATGGTACTGATATGCAAAAATAATTCAAAGTATTAATAAGGAAGATTTGGTAAAAGGTCTAGATAATACTGATTCACCCCCCCTCTCAGTATTATTTCCAACAATTGGTATCAGAGCATGTCCTTTTAAAGAAGCTTGATCGCTTGAAGGAAGATCTTTCATCATGAGCAACTACGAGAGG
>APFE031547911.1:71057-84987 GCA_000404065.3 Pinus taeda
TTTATGGTCTCAAACAAGCTCCAAGGGCTTGGTACTATCGCTTGGACAAATATCTTCATCAACAAGGTTTTTCAAAAGGATCAGCGGATAGCAATCTTTATATAAAAATTGAAAATGATAAATTGCTAGTACTTGTTGTGTATGTAGATGACATTATCTTTGGCAGCAATGAAGAAGCTATGAGTCAAAACTTTTCCTTGGTGATGCAGAAAGAATTTGAAATTTCTTTGCTTGGAGAACTGACATACTTTCTTGGTTTGCAAATCCAACAAAATGAAGGAGGGATCTTCTTGTCTCAAACCAAGTATCTCAAGCAGATTTTGAAGAAATATGGCGTGGAAGATGCAAAACCTGTATGTACACCCATGGTAACAGGATGCAACCTCAGTGCAAATGACAAATCAGCAACAGTGCATCAACCAACCTACATATCTATGATTGGAAGTCTACTTTATTTGACAAGTACCAGACCAGACATCATGCATGCAGTAGGAATAGTTGGTAGATTTCAGGCAAATCCAAAGGAGACTCATCTTCAGGCAGTAAAGAGAATTTTCAAATATCTTCAAGGGACACAAAATTATGGCTTATGGTATCCTAGAGATACAGATCTCACACTTCATGCTTATACAGATGCAGATTGGTCCGGAAGCGTGGATGACAGGAAGAGCACAAGTGGTGGTGCATTCTTTATGGGTTCCATATTAGTATCTTGGTTCAGCAAGAAACAGAGTTCGATTGCCTTGTCTACCGCTGAAGCAGAATATGTTGCTGCTGCATCTTGCTGCACTCAACTTCTTTGGATGATGTAGACCTTGCATGACTTTCAAATCACTTGTACACCACCTATCTCCATCCTATGTGATAATACAAGTGCAATTAGCATTTCAAAGAACCCTGTCATGCATTCAAAGACCAAGCACATACCGATCAAGTATCATTTTATCCGGGAACAAGTTCCTTCTAAGGAACAAGTTGGTGATATACTCACCAAACCACTGCCCAGGGAGACTTTTGAATACCTCAGGCAAAAGCTGGGGGTTGTTGATGCATCATCTTGTTGTTGAATCTCATCTGTTGGTTGTACGCGAGGTCTATACGTGGTATATGCGTACATTTGTTGGTTTATGGATTGGTTGCAGATCGATGGCACAGGTGAAGGGGGAGCACATATAATGCATTGTTGGCATTATGGGAGCATAGAAGGAGAACATGGATGTTGATCTAACCATGGCTACAATATGTCTCTATCTCTTTCATTATCATTTATGGTGTTTGGTGGATTCTGTTTCCTCTTTGCAGATCTGGTTTATAGTCAGGGAGAGCATGTTCTTAGGGGGAGCATAACCCTTTGCCCTTGATGTCAAAGGGGGAGAATGAAGTTGAGGATCTTGAGGTTGCCGTCAAGTCCAAAGGGGGAGATTGTTGGCATTATGATTCTGGTATGGCTCTATGATACAAGTGTTGTACTTGATGGCAACTCACTCAAGTGGAAATGATCTGTTCAGGCTCTCAAAATGATGGAAATTAAGAGGCTCGCAGGTGAATAGTTCAAAAGGTGCGGACCCGCAGGTTCACCATGCAGGAGGTGCGGTCATACCCGCAGGTTACCTGTTCAGAAGGTGAGGACCCCAGTGCACACACTTCAAGGCTGTGAAGCATGCTCATGTGGGGTTTCTTATGTTTGGCTCGTGGTATTTAGCCCACCTTTTCAGATGCTATGGTTTTGGCCCGTGGTATAGGATCTATTTTAGCCCCGGTTTGGATCCCTTGTATTTGTTATTGATGGTTTTGTCCCATGGTGTGAATAAGGGCTTGTCTATAAATAGGGAAGGAGATCACTTGGTTTGGGTATCTTAGAAAATTGAATATCTTAAGATCTGAAATTTTGGGTGATTGGTTTTAAAAGCTAGATCTAATTCAAGGAGAGAACTTAACTTAAGGTGAATCTATTGGCATGTCGTGATCTCTCGGGCGTATGAACAGATCTGTGGATCTGACTGACTGTGGCACATTGGTATACTGAAAAATTTGGCCCTAATCAGAAGTCCGCAGGCGATCCGAAGGCACAGTGCGTGGTCACGTAGCGCAGTCAAAGGCGCAGTGCGTGGGTATGCAGTGTTGTAAAAGCCGCAGTGCGGGGTACGCAGTACAGTAGAGGGCACAGTGCGGGGCACACACAGCGTAGAAAAGGACGAAGTACGAGGTACGCAAGCGAGAAGAACGCACAGTGTGGGGCTACGCAGAAAGTCAGAAGTAAAGGTGCGGATCTGGAGAAAAGTTCGCAAAGCCTAAGAACAACCAGTGCGGATCTACGCAGTTCAGTCTCAGAAGAGCAGTGGATATACGCAAGCCCCTGTTTGGTGAAGTTGCGGTCTTATCTTGAAACAATTGTTGACTGTATTTTATTTTTGTAGAAGAATTCTTGGTTTATATTTCTGGTACTTCCCTTCTGTTTACAGCATTCGGAAGAGTTGGGTGATTCATTGGTTCATTGTATAAGGAGTTTGGATGATTTACGTGTACTTGATGATTATTTGATACTCTTGGATCCAGTTTGAAAATTTATGAAAAGTGGTCCTTGAAAGAAAAGAAGTAGGGGGTTGTAGCTCCCTTTCAGGAGAGACTGGAAAATGAGAGAGAGTTGTAGCTCTCTGCAGGTTGCAGCTTGCATACTAGTAAAGGACTGCACTAGTACAAAATCATTGTAAAAGAGGTTTCTAATTGAAAGAAGATAGAGACATATTGCAGCAAGTGGTTTTCACCCACATTGGGTTTCCACCTTATATCTGGTGTTCTTTGGTGTGACTATCTGTTTTTCTTGTTTCATGCTCATTAATATACACAAGTTAATGATCAATTAATTAATGAAGGCATATTGAAAAGAATCTGATAATACTGATTCACCCCCCCTCTCAGTATTATTTTCAACAAATTTAAGAGCCATGTTACATGATTAATATTTGCCAAAACTTCTGTGGGGTGAAGAAACAAAGACTATTGTATATATACGATATCGAAGTCCTCATAGATCACTAGAAAACATGACTCCAGAAGAAGCTTTCATTGGGAAGAAACCAAGCATGAACCATCTTTGAATATTTGGTTGTCCTATCCATATTCACATTCCGAAGGATAAAAGAAAGAAGTTGGATTATATAGGAATGAAGAGAATATTTGTTGGCTATAGTAATACTTCAAAGGCATATAGGATCTACTTAAATGAAGGACACCGAATAAAAGTAAGCCTAGATGTGATCTATGATGAATATATTGCATTCAAGAATTCAAAGGACCTCCTGATGGAATCTGATGATGAAGAACTTCCAATATTTAAAGAAGAATGTACCAAGGAGGAAGAAGACTCAAATCATCAAGATGAAGGTCCCAGTGAACTTGTGAAACCTATGATCATCCTTGAATGCAAAAAGATACCTAATTGGTTGAAATCTACCTTTCTAGATGCAGAAGGAAATGGAGTAGCCAAAATCACATTTAGGGAAAGTAAGAAGCCCAAAAGATATTCAGGGTATGCAACCTAGATGACAAAGTTAATAGAAGTAGAACCATCCACCTTTGAAGAGGCTATCAAACATCAAGAATGGAAATATTCCATGAATGAAGAGGTATCAATCAATAATGAAAATTGGAGTTTGGGAGATCGTACCTAGGCCTGCAGACAAATATGTCGTAACTTCCAAGTGGCTCTACAAGATTAAACATGCAACAGATGGAGGTATTTATAAATATAAGGAAATATTTGTGGCTAGGGTCTTCTATCCACATGAATTCATTGATTATGAAGAGACATTTGCATTTACAACAATGTACACAATTATACATTCATTGATCTCTTTGGCAGCTTTGATGGGATGGAACATCCATCAAATGGATGTCAAGACAAAATTCCTGCATGACACTACTGATGAAGGATTCTACATAGAACAACCCTTGGGATTTTAAGTAAAAGATATAGAGAAATATATCTACAGGTTGAATAAGGTATTATATGGCCTTAAGCAAACACCAAGGGCATGGTATGCAAAGATGGATGCATACCTACAAAGATTAGGATTCTCAAAGAGTTCTGCTGATTTGAATATTTACATCGAGGTTGTGAAGGATGAGTCTGTAAGCATTATTCTATGTTTGGATGATATTTTCATGACAAGTGTGGAAGTTGTTGTCCTAAAGATGATCTGAGGTTGTCATTGATGCCAACCCAAGCAGCACCAGGGGCTACCCTGATCCTTCAAGGAAAATATGACTTGACAACTTACTCTATTTTGAGTTAAGGATCTTCTAGATAGATTCTACTCGTCAAGATGTTTCCTTTGATATGTGGCATGCCAAGTAATTCTTCACGGTTTAAGAGATATTCATGTTTGAAGTTAGTAACCCTAGTTAGTGGGCTAAAACCATATGGGGTTGTGGCATGGCACCCATAATTGGTTTTGGTCATTGAATAGTCAATAATCAATAATTTTTTAAGCTCCTAAAATCCCTCCAACATTCTCTATAGAAACCCCTCTCAACTATATAAAAGGAAATCTCATATATCCTCCAAATGTAGCGATCGTGGAATTTTCGCTATAACTTCATTTATGCAAAGCCTTAGATTCTTAAATTAAAACCCATTTGATTTGAAATTCTGATGAATGTTGTCACTGAAATTTGGATCTTGGTTAGATATATTTTTGGAGATATGATCTGTGGAAGTTAGGGTTTTTGCAGGCTGTCGAATTTCATCTCAAAGAAGTGACCTAGGGAAAATCATCATAACTCTCTCTCAGAGAAAAGGATTGGAATTCTGTAAAAAGTGGCCAAAAATGCACAGACTGTAGCTTTCTTTGTATCAATTTCAGAGCTGAATTAGGAAATAGTGACACGTGGTACGTCATACCACTTAGCTTGACTGAACTAGTCATAATTAGGTCATTGTGAGAGATTGGGCATAACTTTGTCTTGAAGAGTCCAAATTGAGTCAGAACTATGGAATTGGAAGGAAGACTCAGAGGGATTCTACAGGACCAAGGATCACATGTTTGGGATTTGAAATTGTAGAGATACATCAGATTAAATATCGTGCTCCTAGAAGGCAGTAAAACTAGATCAAGTGTTGTCAAGGGTGCAAAGGACTAGACTTTCTAGGATATCAAAGAGTAAGGTGCAGCAAAATGATGCAAAAGAGGTAAGCTACAATTAAGTATCTTCTGTATATGCATGTTCATCTCTTAATTTCATTACTTTCTTTGTATTATAATTTGTTGTTTTTGTTTAGCACTGACATATGTTTTGCAGGATGCGTTAAGTTTTGCTATTATCATGTCATGGGTATTTCTTTGAAGAAATTTTGCTGGTATTATATAATCATCAAGAGAAGACTCAATGCATAATATAATGTTCTGAAGAGTGATAAAGGGTAGCATGACAAGAGAAACAATCAAGGTGCAGAATAGCAGCAAGAATTTCACCACATGAAGACTTCAAGTGAGAAGCACTGCATACAATCATTGTAAAAGTATCATTGTATAGAGTCATTGTAAAAGCATCATTGTAAAAGTTGTACAAGCGTCTATCTACCAAGAGTTGAAGAGGTAGTATCGTGAGGTCTAGGATCATCATTAGGTGGTTGTGTCATAGTTGGGGTTATGGACTAGTGTGTCTTCTTCTTCTACATCATTCTACATGATTGTAAAGTAGACCATTTTCCCTGGTACGGGAGTCCATTCTTCTTTTATTCTTCTATAAGGTGGTAGGGTGGTGCTAGGCTAGTGCATGAAGTCACCAATAGGTTCAAGCCAGTTAAAACTTCACGGTGGTAGGGTGGTGCTAGGGTGAGTTGTAGGTCATTGGATGTTGGGGCATCTGTTTAGTTGACTACTGAAGAATCTCAGGCGTTGGAACATCCATCTAGTGGGAGCTAGAGAAGAATTCTTTTCTAGATTCTAGGAAATTGGAGCTTTCTTTTCAATTGGAGTTGAAGATTAAAGAATTATTAGAAAAGCATTCGGTGGTTTCTGACCTGGAAGGGGTTTTCCACCTAAAATTTTTGTGCCTCCTGTGTTCTTTTGTTCACTGTTGTTACTGCATAAACATTAATGATAATTGAATATTAACTAATGCTCTGAAAATATTTAAAAGTGATAATTGCTAAGGAATACTAATTCACCCCCCTCTCATTATTTTCTAACAATTGGTATCATAGCTTGGTTCCTTCAGCAATAGCTTAACCGTTGGAAGTCAATTTTTAGAGCATAGAAATGGGAAAGTCAAAGAAGCGGGTTTCAAGGATTTCAAAGGAAGGTATAGGTACAACAAAATATCAAGAAAGTGAGTATTGTCTACCAACCCCTGATTTTGATGCAGATAATTACTGGATATGGGAATCCAGGATGGAAGTATCTTTGTAGGCACATGGAGTATGGGAATCAATTGTTTCTGGAGACACATCTACCAATGAAGCTAAAAGGTACATTTCAAAGGCCATGAATGTAATTTTGAATGTTTTTCCAAATTGAGTGAAAACAAAAGTTGGTCAATGTTCAACAGTTAAATCTCTTTGGGAAAAGCTTCATAATATCTATTCAATAAAGAAATCAGGTCAAGATGTTATTGAAAACTCGGATCCTTCTAAGTATGATGAAGAAGGGTTGACCATAGAAGAATTTTCTAAGGAGGCAATCAAGCTTATAAAAGATCTCAAGGTTGAGAAGATCTGTTCCAATCCTCTTGAAGAACAAGTTCAAGGTCTCAAAATTGAAGTTGAAGAACACAAATGTATTGAAGAGGCACTTCAAAAGAAGTTGGAAGAAATCAATAATACAACAACACGATACCTCAAGAGAGAAGTCCAATAGAAGCAACAAGAACTCGGCACAAGATTTGCAGAGATTAGCAGGATCACACAACAGATGTAGGAAGCAAAAATTAAAAGGAAGGAATCTGATCAAAGATACATATCCGCCGCAAACCAAAAGTAAAAGGAATTAGAAACATTTTCAATAGAAATAAGTAGGCTCAGGATTGAAAATGAGAAGCTGAAGGAACAGATACAGGTTCCCAATAGAGAACTAGAGAAGACCACTCTTCTTAAGCTACAGTTTGAGGAGGTAGAAAAAAGAAGGAAGATCTTGAAAATATGGTTTCAAGAAGATCTTTCTCAAAATCAAGAATAACTTGATGCAACTTGTGATGACATCAAAAAACTCAAGGGATCGCAAAAAAAATACTTACAAGATAAGACAGATGAAGAAGAAAAAATGAAGGCAATTAAAGATGGTAAATCTCTAGTTGACGAAGGTACAAGCTCCACAGCTTCATAGGATGATTCTAAGAAGGAAGTTGATCAAAGTGAAAAACCAAAGAAGAATGTTGCAACTCCAAAGAACAATACCAAAGCAATCAAGAACAAAGGACCACAAGAAACTACAACACCACCTCCAAAGAAGAATGAAAAATATTCTAGGTATGTTCGTTTATTTAATGGTTATTTCTTTTTATGTGCTAACTATAGACATATGGCTAGGGATTGTGAAGTTTTTGACAGGTACAATCGTTATCTACAAAACCCTAGAAGCAAGTTTGCAGGATCACGAGATAGGTTCCACGATGATTTTGTCAAAAAGAATACGTGCTAGATTGGCGAAATATTGAATGTTTGAAATGCCATAACTATGGCCATAGAGCTCATTGTTGCGGATATTAGATGGAATCGCCTATGGACAACATTGAATGCTTCAAGTGTCATAACTATGGGCACATGGCTTGAGATTGCAGGAATAAGAAGGTTTGGAAAAGGAAACAGGTACATGAAGACAAAGTAGATAACAAGGTTTCAGTAGTTATGCTTTCAAGATTTGTAAAAGAAAAAGGTCATGAGGAATTAGTAGTTGCTTCAAATAATGACTCAAGTCAAGATGGCCCGTTAGGTGATTCACTATTTTGAACAATCTGGCTTGTTGACTCCTTAATGTTTGTACAAGAGGAGTCTATGCAGCAGTATATGGCACAAGTTCATAATTGACAGGAAGGTAGTTTGAACAAGATGGTAGTTTCATTGAAGGTTCAGGGGGAGAAAAACAATTGAAGGACTACAGGTTACTAGGAACAAGACAAGATTAGTCTGCAAAGGATGTGCACAAGTAAAAGGAATTGATTTCGATGAAACATCTTCCAGAATGAAAGCCATCCGAATGTTTCTCACCTATGCTTGTTCAAGAATAAATGGTCTACTAAATGGATGTTAAGTCAGGATTTCTAAATGGAGAATTAGAAGAAGAAGTTTGCATCGAACAACCTGAAGTTTTTCTACTATCAGAAAAAGAAGACCATGTTTGCAAGTTAAAGAAGGCTTTGTATGATCTCAAGCAAGCTCCCAGAGCATGGTATGCTTTTCTTGATGGATATCTACACCAACAAGGGTTCAAGCAAGGTACTACTGATAGCAATCTTTACGTACAAATAGATAAGGATAATTTAACAAACGTTGAGGTATATGTGGATGATATAATATTTCGTAGCAATGATGATCGAATAAGTAAGAACTTTGCTACAAAGATGAAAAGTGATTTCGAGTTGTCTTTACTTGGTGAGTTGACATACTTCTTAGGGCTTCAAATATCTCAACAAGAGAAAGGAATATTTATATGTCAAACCAAGTACATCAAGGAAATGCTCAAGAAATTCAAAATGGAAGATTGCAAATCCGTCCTTATTCCGATGGTAACAGGTTGCAAATTGAGGACAGACGACTCATCTAAGGATGTGGATCAAAGGTTGTAAAGATCTATGATTGGTAGTCTTCTATATGTAACAGCCCCCTGACCAAATGTTATGCAAGTAGTTGGACAAGTAGCAAGATTCCAAGCAACACCAAAAGAATCACATATTATTTCTGTCAAAAAAATTCTTCGATATCTAAAGGGTACAATAGAATATGGCTTGTGGTATCCCAAGGGAAGCAATCTCATTATTCAAGCCTTTACAGATGTAGATTGGGTAGGAAATATTGATGATTGTAAGAGTACTAGTGGAGTAGCATTATATCTAGGTGATTGTCTCATATCATGGTTGAGAAAAAAGCAAACCTTAATCTCTTTATCTATAACAAAAGCATAAAACATTGCAGGGACAAATTGTTGTACTCAAGTCCTTTGGATGAAACAAACTTTGCAAGATCTTCATTTACAATTCAGTGAGCCTATTCCCATTTTCTTTGATAACACCAGTGCCATTAGCATCTCCAAGAATCCTATCATGCATTCAAAAACAAAACACATTCCAATAAAATATCATTTTGTTAAAGAACAAGTTGCTGAAAAGAATATCAAACTTGAGTATGTTGGTACAAGAACAAATCGTTGATATCTTCACTAAACCTTTACCTCGTGAAGCATTTAAATATCTTCACGATAATTTTTGGGATTCTCCCAAGTTCTCATTAGATTTTCCTTATTCAGAAAATAAGGGGGAGTGGAAGTGTGTATAGGTCCGCAGGATGGTTGTGTGTCAGGGGGAGAGAAGGAAGTAGGAAGAGGTGCCTTGATCGTAGGGGGAATACTTGTGTTGCCATGAATGCCAAAGGGGGAGATTATTGATCTAAAGATGATCTGAAGTTGTCATTGATGTCAACCCAAGCAGTACTAGGGGCTACCCTAATCTTGCAAGGGAATTTTAACTTGACAACTTACTCTATTTTGAGTCAATAATCTTCTAGATAGATTCTACTCGTCGAGATGTTTCCGTTAATATATGGCACGCCAAGTAATTCTTCACGGTTTGAGAGATATTCGTGTTTGAAGTTAGTAACCCCAGTTAGTGGGATAAAACCCTATGGGGTCATGGCATGGCACTCATAATTGGTTTTGGTCATTGAATAATCAATAATTAATAATTTTTTAAGCTCCTAAAATCCTTTCAACATTCTCTATAGAAGCCCCTCTCAACTCTATAAAAAGAAATCTCATATATCCTCCAAATGTAGTGATTGTGGAATTTTTGCTATAACTTCATTTCTACAAAGTCTTAGATTTTTAAATTAAAACCCATTTTATTCACAATTGAAATGAACGTCATGACTAAATTTTAAATCTTGATTTTCTATATTTTCAGAGATATGAGCTGTGGAAGTTAGGGTTTTTGTAGGTTGTCGAATTTCATCTCAAAGAAGTGACCTTGGGAAAATCGTCATAACTCTCTCTCAGAGAAGAGGATTGGAATTATGTAAAAAATGGCAGATAGTGCATGGACTGTAGTTTTTTTTTTTATCAATTTCAAAGCTGAAGGAGGAAACAATGACATGTGGTATGTCGTACAACTTCACTCTACTGAACTGGTCCATAATTAGGTCATTGTGAGAGATTGAGCATAACTTTGTATTGAAGAGTCCAAATTGGGTCAGACCCATGGCATTGGAAAGAAGACTCAGAGGGCTTCTACATGACTGAGGATCACATGTTTGGTATCTGAAATCGTAGAGATACATCTGATTAAATATTGTGCTCCTAGAAGGGAAGAAAAACTAGATCAAGTGTTTTCAAGGGGTGTAAAGGACTAGAATTTCTAGGGCAACAAAGAGCAAGTTGTAGCAAAATGATGCAGTAGAGGTAAGATACATGTAAGTATCTTCTGTATATGCATGTTCATCTCTTAATTGCATTAGTTTCTTTGTATTATAATTTTTTGTTTTTGTTTAGCACTGACATATGTTCTATAGGATGAAGTAAGTTTTTCTATTATCATGTCATGGGTATTTCTTTGAAGACTTTTTGCAGGTATTATATATTTGTCAAGAGAAGACTCAATGCATAATCTAATGTTCTGAAGAGTGAGAAAGGATAGCATGACAAGAGAAACAATCAAGGTGCAAAACAACAGTAAGTAGTTCACCACATGAAGTCTCCGTGTGGGAAGCACTGCATACAATGATTGTAAATGTATCATTGTAAAGAGTCATTGCAAAAGCATCATTTTAAAGTTGTACAAGTTTCTATCTACCAAGAGTTGAAGAGGTAGTGTCGGGAGGTCTAGGGTCATCTTTAGGTGGTTGTGTCATAGTTAGGGTTATGGTCTAGTGTGTCTTCTTCTTCTACATCATTCTACATCATTGTAAAGTGGACCATTTTCCCTGGTACATGAGTCCATTCTTCTTTTATTCTTCTATCGGATGGTAGGAAGGTGCTAGGATGGTGCATGAAGTCACGAACAGGTTCATGCCTGTGAAAAATTTAGGGTGATAAGGTGGTGTTAGGGTGAGTTGTAGGTCATTGGGTGTTGGGGCATCCATTCAGTTGACTACTGAAGAATCTTGGGTGTCGGAGTGTCCATCTAGTGGGAGCTGGAGAAGAATGATTTTCTAGATTCTAGGAAGTTGGAGACTTTTTAATTGGAGTTGAAGATTAAAGAATTATTAGAAAAGTGTTCAGTGTTTTTTGACCTAGAGGGGGTTTTCCACCTAAATTTTTTGTGCCTCCTGTGTTCTTTTGTTCACTGTTGTTACTGCATAAATATTAATGATAATTGAAGATTAACTAATGCTCTGAAAAGATTTAGAAGTGCTAATTTCTAACGAATACTAATTCACCCCCCCTCAATATTTCCCAACAAAGGTTGTATTAAAGAGGAAAAGAAGAAACCGGTAGTAAAATTTGATATGTAGGATCTAGGGCCGATGCATTATTATTTGGGGTTGGAAGATTGGCAAGGACTTGATGAGATTTATCTAGGTCAAGGAAAGTATGTGATTAAGATGATGAAAAGGTTTTTCATTGTGGATTGCAAACCTATAACAACCCCATGATCAAAAAATTGAAGAGGCTAAGAAGTTATGAGTCAAGACCAATGGATCCGACAAGGTATAGACAATTGGTTGTCTCAGTAATGTACTTGGTAAATAGTCAACCAAACATTTGTTTTGCTGTAAATGTTCTCAGTTAGTTCCAAGTAGATCCCAAGTATGATCATTGGATAGAAGCCAAGAATATACTAAGATATTTGCAAGGAACAATCCACTACTTCCTGAAGTATGATGAGAGGAATGATGTCCACTTGATTGCATATACAAATTTTGACTGGGGAGGCAGAGAAAAGGATGGGAGAAGCACTATTGGAGGATTTTTTAGTTTGGGATCCTCCATGATCTCCTGGATGAGTAGAAAGAAATAATCATTTACTTTGAGTAGTGTAAAGACATGAATATATTGCAGCATGTGAAGTAAGCAAAGAATTTATCTAGTTGTGGAAGGTATTGTTGAACTTGTTTGAAGGACTGATAGACCCTACTGTGATACAATGTGACAAAACCAGTTGTACAAGGTTGTATTAAGACCCAATGTTTCATGGAAAGAAAAAGCACATAAATAACAATTCTCATTACATTCAAAAGCTGGTGCAGGATGGAGTGTTGTAACTATGGTATATCTCCACCGATGAGCAGGTAGCTGAAATCTTGACAAAATGTCTTCCTAATAAGAAGCTTTTGTACTTGAGAGAAAATATTGTTCTGGTTGATATATCCTCCCTAGTTGAGAGGATGATATAGTTAGATAATTCTTGTCTTAACCTCATGAAGGAAGAATGGAGGATTGAGTAAGAATTTGATATCCGATACTCTTTGAGGATGAAGTAGGCCATCTAAGATAAGAGTAGTTGTAGAGGAAATTCCTTGAGGATGTCATATTCCAAAGTAGGAATTGTCCCGGAAGGACATACTTTGTGAACACCAAGGTGGGGTATGTTCCTTGAGAGACAATGAGGGTGGTGTATAGCAGTCATTGGTATCGCCAACATTGTGCTCTGATATTGTGGAGAGACAAGGTTGTTAGTCAAGGCCTTGCTATGTGACAATGATGGTTGATATGATTCCAAGAGATGACTTACCAATCCGAAACTTGGTATGATATCTCTTCAGTTTGAGAATGTCCATGTACCATTTATATGAATGCCTCCTTAAGTAAGAGAGAGTGTTGAAAAATGTATAACTAGTTTTGGTCTTCCTAAATATGAAATTTACTTTTGATTTTTGTATATTGTAAAATGAAGGAAAAAATATTATTGTTATTTTTCTAGCATGGATTTGATGCTCAAGGTATTTTATTTTAGAGGTCAAGCACCCATTGAGTGTTTCTAGGGTTTTTCCTAAGGTCAAGAAGTCATTGTCATATGAATAAGACCCCATCGGGCACATTGTAACATTTTAAAATAATTATTTTTCTATTTAAAAGTGTCAAAATATCCTCCAAGGCCAAGTTGGCCTAGAAGCTAAGAAGTCGGCCTCAACTAGGGCATTTCATCCACCTTGGAAGCCTATATATAGGAGTGAACTCAACCTCCTATGGAAATCATTCGTTCTCTCATCAGTTAAGTGAAGGAGGCTAGCGAAGAAGGAATAAGTATGAAGGACACATGTTGGGTCATTATTTCTCTCTCTTTTCACACGTGCAAAGGAAGGAGGCTAGCGTTTTGCTACTACAAGATCAAATTTGGAGAAATTGAAGAAATAAGGTTGAAGGAAGGTCTACTAAGTCATCCTCAATCCCTACAATAAGGAGAAAACCAAGCGATTGTTGAAGAAAGCCCTATATTTTCTCACATGTGTGGAGTTGCAGGGGCCGAAAATTTTAGCCCTACAGTAGAGGTTGAAATTCTATAGCTGAGTGTCGAAGTTGTGCTGCTGGAAGAGATTTAACTAGGTTTGTCACGCGGAATGAGTCGATCTTGCAGACAAGATAGACCTTCCTAGAATCTAAAGAAGACCTAATGACAAGCAAACCAACCAAACACTATCTTTCTCTAAATGTGCTTTTATAAATAATGGCAAACAAGTGTGGTTAAGGCCTACCTTATGTCCAACGCAAGTTTGGGGATGCCCTCACTTCTTTGATCCAAATGAGTTCCTTTGTCGTGAACCTGCAAACACAAACAAGGCAAA
>APFE031547915.1:10475-42829 GCA_000404065.3 Pinus taeda
TATTTCGATGTGTAATATATAATTTTAAAATTAAAATTTTAACCCATTTGTTTGATTGTATGTTAGTGATAAGTTTAATTTGAATTTTATGATATTTGGTTTTCAACTTAGTTGTTTGTTAGTTTACATACTTTTATCATTGCTTTTGGAAATATCTAAATTATGCCCGTAATGTTGACTAAAACTAGAATTAATGAAGTAATTTAAAATTTCAATAGTGATCAACTTACAAAATAATGACAAAAACAACAAATATAGGAAGATTTGCACCCATAACATTTTAGGGGCAATATAATGCTTATGATTGGAGATCATAACTTTTTTATAGTAACAATTTTAAAGTTAGAAGAGTCTATTAAAACAAGAGTAAATAATACAATGGAAAATAACATTTATTGACATCTAATTGTTTTTTGAAAAATAATTTAATTAGAACGAATAGGTATGACCTATCTATACAATAGAAAAACATTTATGATAATTTTAGAATTATAGTTTCAACCATATTAAACTTTCTAATTTATAAATGCATTTTTTATGAAAGTAAGTAGTAAGTCTTTTTGCATGCAATTTCATATATAAAATTTTGATATAAGTTCACCAGTAAATAATTTATAATAAATATATACCATTTTATAAAAATAAACATGATGATGATAACCATCTAACAAACATAAACATGAACTAAAATACAAATTCAAATTCACTAATATCATCTAATTATATTTGCCTCTAACACATATAAACATCATTAGCTAGCATATAAATCTAATAATTTAATCTAGCATCATCATCATGACCACATTTAACAATATCCCACGCTAATTATATTGTTTTTTATTTGTCATGTTGGCATTATATAATTATATATATATATATATATATATAATATATAATAATATAAATATATATATATATTAAATTATATATAATATATATAATATAATAATATATATATATATATTCATATTCTTTCAGTATGAAAAAAGCGATATTTATATTTATATAAAGAGTATTTACATAGTGTGTTCATAGAAATTGCATGAAGTAGAAAGAAACTGTGTTGTATAGAGTACTGCAGATTCAAAAAAAGCACTTACATATAGAGATGTAAGTAGAACTGTGTGAAGAAGCAAGACATACAATATCCTACCATAGACTCCTGGATGACCCTTCAGGTCCATATAGATAAAGCATCCCCATGAAGATAAGAAGATCAAGAAAGTAATAAACAAACATACATTTTTGTAGAAGAGGATGAGTCATTGTGTAGAGAAAAATGTTTTCTGGGGATGACAAAAAGCAAAAAATTAAGTACCAAGTAAAGAGAAATATTCAATCTGAAATGTGCTTGTTCCCATTTGAATCTCCATTTTCCATATTCCAGGTTGTATAGAGAGTCCTTTCTTTGATAGTTCATCAACATGAGAATTATAGGATCTGTCTACATGTTTGATAGTGTAATCCTTTTTTCTGTTCCATAAGACATTTATCCTACTCATCCATCCTATTAACATGGAATTATTTATAGATAATTTCCTCGTGACATGCTTGATCATGATTTTTGAGTCACCGTAGATCAGAATATTTCGGATATCAAGGAAAGAACTTAATTGAAGGAGGCCAGCAAGGGCCATAGCCTTAGCCTTATTGTTTGAACCTTTTCCTTCATTCCAATAGATAGAAAAATGTTTGTCTTCATTTATTAATATGATAAAACCGCAAGAACATATACATTGTTGAGCTACCCCATCAAAAAAAAGCTCTCGGGAAACTGTACTGGGCCCTCCTCTGAACCTTTGAATTTCTGTTTCTGTGACTAGTCAACTTTGTTGGTAAGGAGTTATGAAGGGAAATTATCTTATCATACACAAAATTTTTATCTTCCTTCCCATCTTGGAATATTAACTTGTTCTTGAGCTTCCAAACTGACCAAAAGAGTAGTTGAGGAATTGATCTATATGAAGATTTCTAAGAGCTCCACCAATACAGGGCTTATTGTAAATATGAGTGATTCACCAAACTCAAACCGAAATAGATTGCCAGATCCTTCCATAGCTGAAGGGTGTAACAACACTTTAGAAACATGTGATAGTTGTTCACTCCATCCTCTCTACACATTAGGCATATTCCTATACTAGACCAGATCCTTTTCTGAAGATTCTCCCAAGTCAGGTTTTTGTTGTGAAAGACTAGCCAGGAGAATAGAATCATTTTATATGGAGCCCCAATTTTCCAAGGAGACACTGGGAAAATATTCTGAAAAGGGGAAGGAATTTCTTTTACTAGAACCAGATAGATTTCCTTTACTTGAATCTCTTCCCTCATCCTTATACCCCTCCAGGTAAGGGAGTCATTTTCTTCTATTTTACAAACACCTATGTTTCTCATAGTCATCATGATTTTGTTCCATTGTTGTAGTAAATCTCCACTAAGTCCCATAACCTGTGGATCCTTCCAAATAGGGACTCCTCCCTACTATTCTTCTATGGTTTGGCTCCATGTGAAAATACATTTTTGATGGAGAGCGATTATGATGTTTGGTGGAATATTAAAGTTCTCCCTCGTACCCATTATTTGATTGAAACCAAAATACACATTCTCGCCATTTTGAATATTCCATGAGAGGTTTTGCAAAAAAAAGACTCAGTTCTCCAGAAGCTTAGCCAAATAGCAAATCCATGGGAGTAGCCAATAGTTCCTTTCCTGTGCCAGTATGTTAAATCTTTATTTCCCATGTACTTCTTCCTTATAGATGAACTCCATAAACTGTCCCCATTTATACCTCTCCAAAGGGATTTACATAGAAGTACCTTCCCAAAATTCCTTATGTCCGTGATTCCCCAACCTCCTAAAGCTTTTGGAAAAGTAATGTTCCTGAGATTTGTCAAGTGATATTTTCTTTTTTCCTTGCTTCCTCCCCATATAAAATTTTCCATCAATTTGTTTAGCATTGAAATGATACTTGTGGGGACATAATATAAATGGGCCCAATAAACTGACAACTGAGCTAGGATAGATTGAGCCAGAACTGCTCTGCCTACAATAGAGAGGCACCTATACTCCCACCCTACTATTCTTCTAAAGAAACAGTCAGTGATCCACATCCAATCAACTTTTGTATAGCCTTCTAGTTTAAGATGAAAACCTAGATATTTCATACCTTCCTTTATGGGTTTTAATTCTATATTGAATAGTTCTCTCAGAAATTCCATAAAATCCTTATCTCCTTCATCAGAATAGAAAAAAGACTTTCCTTCATTTATAAAGACTCAAGAGGCTCTTTGCAAATTTTTTAAAATGTCATGAATGCATATCCATGTAACCCGGCTGAGAATTCCAAAAATCATGATATTATCCACATATAAACTGTGGGAAATGTAATTACCTCTACAAATCATCAATGGTCTGCATTGATTTTGCATTACAGCTCTTTTAATATGTTAGCTCAGTGAGTCCATTGCTAGAATGAATAGAAGAGGGGACAGGGAACATCCCTGTCTGAGACCTCTGCCAGCCAAGAAAAAGTTTTATGGAAGACCATTGATGAGGATGGGAAATTTGACATTTTCTACACAGGCCATAATCCAACTTATACAATCATTGTATAGTGCAATTTTGCACAGTATACATCTTAGAAAACCCCAATCAAGACTATCATAGGATTTCTTTAAATCTAATTGGAGAATTGTTGCATCCAACCTTTTAGTGTGTAATGAGTGTAGGCCCGCTTGCTTTTTGGGCACAGCCTCAATGGTATTCCTGTTGTGAAGAAAATGATGTTGTTCCTGGGATATATATTTTTGACAAAGTCCCTCGGATTCTATTTGCAATGATCTTTGAGATAATTTTGTAGATAGCATTACAGAGAGAAATTGGTCTAAAATTTGAGAAAACAGTTTCTTTTTTCTTTTTAGGGATGAGAGCAATGTATGTTGATGAAATACATTGATGAAATATGTTGATGAATATTACCATTCTGTCTCGATTCCCCCACCATTTCCAGTAGGTCCCTCTTGATCAAATAAAAAGAATGAATGAAAAAATCAATTGTCCACCCATCTGGACCTTGACTTTTGTCTTTTTTAAAAGACTTCATAACTGTCAGGAGTTCTTCTTCTGAAACAGGCTAGAATAGAGCATTATTTTTTTCTTCATCAAAAATAGTAGGAGAGAGATCAATTCCCCATATGATATCCTCGTTCCTGCAATGTTCATTTCTTTTATATGCCTTTTCAAAATGTAGCACAACCTCCTTTGAAATTTATTCCTGGGAGTGTAACATACTATCACTTTCAATTTTTATTTCCCATATTGAGTTAATTTCCCTCCTGTTGCTTGCAAATCTATGGAAAAAATTTGTATTTCTATCTCCTTCCTTAAGCCATAAAGCTCTGCTCTTCAGCCTCCATGATGCTTCTTCAATAGAAAGTATGTATCTTTTCTTTTCCAATTCCCTTATATGACAATGGACCTGAAAATGGGAACCACCTCCTTTTAGCTTCTCAGCCAATACATCCAACTCCTCTTGAATCTCTCTCAAGGCAATTTTGTTGGCTTTTTTCTTATTTTACTCCCACAACTTTACCTTAACCTTTAGAGCACACATATTATCCAGGAGGGCTTGGGATGGGGAAGAATTTTCCATGGGGAGGAAATAAGACCAATATTTTTTAATTAGATCAATGAATTCAGTATCTTCCAGCCATACTTTATTAAATTTAAATGGAAGACCCTTCCTAAACTTCCTTTTCCCCCACTGTAAGGAAATGGGCCTATGATCAGAAATGAAAGTGTTTATTATATTAGATAAAGGCCTTCCCATGTGGTCCATAAGCTCTTTAATCATAAAATGTTATAATCTTTTGGCAAGAAAGGATGCTCCTGTTCTGCCATTATCCCATGTAGGGCCCATTAATTGAGGATATACATCAATCATATTATGGTGGAGAATGGCCCCCTTAATGAGACCAACTAATGGATCATCACTTTTTCCCCTTCCCCACACCTCATCACTGCCCAAATTACAATTCAAATCACCCCCGATTAGGAGAGAATCTAATTCCCAAAATTCTGAGGACAAGAACTGGGTCCAGAATGGACGACAATTCTTGCAAGGGGCATATACATTTAAGACATGAATAGAACCAACCAGACCCTAAATATTTTCTAATAGGAGAATACTTGCAAAACATTTGAAAGATTTTGCTGAAACCCAAAGAGGATTCCATAAAATTTCCAAGCCCCACGATAAACCATTTGCATATGTGGCAACCATATGCCAGAAGGGAACATACGTCTGAAATATCTAATAGAAACAACAGTGGCATGCATAGTCTCATGTATGAGAATAATATTGGATTGAGTTGTAGTAAATAATTTCTTTAGGGCCAAGAATTTGTGGTTTTCCCATAGACCCCTTATATACATAGATATGACGTAAGCCATGATGGACTATCACCGACTTGTTTTGCTCCAAGGGGCCCTTTTTTAGAAAGATCAATTATAGGAATGTCAATTAGAGAGTGCTCCATATTTAGGCTGATAGGATTTTCCATCTTGCCACACAAATGTCTTGTTCCTATATTATATTTTCTCCTTACTGTGATATTAGATGCCAATTTAGGACTGATATTTGGAGAAAAGTCTGAAACAGGTTTGTGGATAGTAAGAGGACATAGTTCCAGGGATTGTTTTCTTCAGTAGAAAATCTAGGTCACTTCCAATGGAATTTGTGGGATACATGACCAGAGAATTTGGTGGATTCACAAGAGAGTATGGCTTCTTCACTTTTGAATATGGAGGAGTGACAACATAGCATGGTTCCTTCCCTTTTGATTTGTTATTAGATTTAACCAGGGAATGAGAAGAAGATGGAATGTACGTAATGTTTGATGAGGATGGGATATTTGTCGTAGGATGGGGAATAGGAAATGGATGATGGATTTCTTGACATGGAATATGCTCAGGAGGGTATGAAATATTTAGAGTCCTTCTGCTTCTCAAGAGAAGAAAAATATTTCTAAGGAGAAAAAGAAGCAGAGGGATGATCATCGGAGAGGGACTACTATGCTTCATTAATGGAGATAATAAAGGTGAAATAGATTTAGACATACATAAGGATGTAAACCTCCTAACCAATGAATTTCTTTCCCTTTCTACATTCCTCTGCTTATGTTATGGGAATTTAGAATTTTTTGTGTATAGAAATTTCCTTTCTTTGTACCTATCCCCTCGGTGAAACGAACAATTCTCATTTAAGTGACATGTCCTATGGCAGGGAGAGCAGTGAAATGGAACCCCCCAAAAGTCTAGTCTCTGATGCATATTTAATTCCCCCCATAGAAGTTCTATATAGTCAGGAAAACCACCTCGATATTCTTTCTCGATAAGTATCCATGCCACTATTTTGTCTTTCGCCCCCAAAACACTTCTGGTCCACATATACAAATTTCCCTATTGCGTTCCCGATGTAAGTCAGAGTCTCTCTTGTGCATAGTTCGATTGGAAGCCCCAAAAGCTTAACCCAGATGAGATTGTTTGAAGGAGTATTTTTGAGAGGATTGTACCCTATGTACCAGTGGTGAATAGCTAAAAAACTCTTACCATGGACCTAAGGAAGAGTGCGAATAATTTCCAGGTCTTTCTCACTAAGGAAATGAAAACTATACTAGTCCTTCATCAGCCTGACTATAGTATGTATATATCCCAAAATTTCTTTCCATCTTCTTCCCAGCCATGATCACATCTAGGAGTCTTTCATGTCTGGATAATACCATCGGCCTACAAGAGCTCTTTTCTGGAGATTTGTAATTCTATCAGCCAGGAAAAAACTATCAAGTTTGCAATCAGAGGGAGGAGGAATTGTCTTAATAGGATGCTACTTCTTCCTATGTCGAGGGACTTCATAATCGCCACCCTTAATTTCATGTGCCAACAATGAGGGTGGCAGAAAAATAGAATGTGCCATAATTGACTGCCACCCCCCCGGTGTTATATGCCACCATAAGCCTTTTCCGCCTCTATGGTGGCCTGCGCCAAAGATGACGAGGCCAACACATCGGAGAGTGTCTCCATCGTAATCGTGAAATGACAGAAGGGGTGTTAGCTATACGACTGATTACGTCATAAACCCAAAAGTGGAACCATAGTCCATACACAGAAAGCAAGGAAGCACAAATAACAAGTACACTAGCTAGATAAGGAAAAATATACTGAGGCACAGAATGGGAATTTTATAAAGGAGAATAACTAAAAAACTCTATGCCACCTTGAGGTAGATCCTTCGAAAAAGGATAAAGTCTACCGAAAAGTACATATCCCGATAGAAGACCATATGTTCATTAATTATGATATAGCTTATACCAAAATTTGAAAGAGAATGAACTGAAAACGTCGGCGGATATAGTTTGCATCCCATGCCAAATGTCTTGTCAAACTCCTTCCAACACCTTCCTGCCTCCGTCGTCTTAGACTGAGCAAATGGAAAAAGATATCCGACACCAGAGAAAGTCTACTATGAGCCAAAGCCAGAGAGCCTAGCTCAGCCGAGATAACAGGCGAGAAGAGGAAAATACAAATGACAGAGAGAATCAGAAGACCATATGTTCATTAATTATGATCTAGCTTATACCAAAATTTTAAAGAGAATGAACCACAATGCCAGCGGATATAGTATGCATCTCGTGCCAAAATGTCTTGTCAAACTCCATCCAACACCTTCCTCCCTCCGTCACCTCAGACTGAGTAAACTATAAAAAGAAAACTGACACCAGAGAGAGACAACTACCAGCCAGAGCCAGAGAGCCAAGCTCAACCACAATTAAACAGGTGGGCAGAGAAACAAACAAAAGACACAAAGAATCTATTTTAAAGCTATAAGAATACTCTAATGGAGTTCTGGCTGTAAAATTGAAGGGGAAACTACAAGAATACTGGACAACAACAATAACATCGACTACACCTACACCACCAATGTCCTGTTCTGCAACCAAAATCCATATAGGGACGGTAAACAAAACAAAACTTTGAAAATTGCACACAGGGAAATTTATATGAAAAGATGTCTTTTACTATAATATTTACACAGGAAATTAACAAATCAAACCAAACTATAGACATTCTCGCTTCATAAACATGTTAAAGCCCATTACAGGAAGAAAAACAGATGAAGAATAACCAAAATTTAAGGATAGCAGGTAATACAGGACGACTAAAAACGAGAAGCTTGGAAACAAGTTACATACCTCATACCCCACGCGAAGCCCTTAGATGAGAAAGCAATAGAACCATCGAAGCCACTAGAACTGAGAGCTGGGACGACATATATGAATGCCACCCACTTCCTCAAATCAGATAGAACATGGTTATGGTATTAAATCAGAGAAAAAATAGGTAAATCAAAGACCATGGAGTGTCCCAGCAAGTTGCATACAGAATCTGGAATGAAATTCTCAGAGATGGTAAACCTCCCTCCAGAGGAAGGAGGTAGAAAGAAAATGCGTGACACAAAAAACACGGCCTTTTAACACAGAATAGGAGAGGCATGGCCTTCCAGACCCGTGTCTCGATTATCTGGACGTGTGGAGCAAATTTCCAGCCCTGGTAAAAGGAATGTGACCTGATACTTCTTTAATCTCCATGTGTCGCAGGAGCACTAAAAGCTCAGGTACATCCTATGCCTAAAATGTTAACTCAACACATAGCATAATTAAGGTGGGGACAAAAAACATAAATGTGTCATCGTCAGTTCATTGGTGGATACACGTAGCATTTCGATGGTTCTTTGACAAAGGGCCATGCGCAAAATTAAATTGTAATAAAATACAATTTTTTAAGTTATACTAAATCTAAATTAATTATAAAAAATTGTGACTTTTCTTTTTAAATTTAATAATAGATTGAAGTTTTTAATAAACTTAAAATACTATTTATATATTTTTAAAAAAGTATTATTGATCATAGCTTATTGATTGTATTTTCATATTTATTAATTTAAAAATTAGAAATACAAAAAAATAATTAAATCAAAATTTTAAAATACATATTAATTTAAAAAATTATATATTAAATTATAACTATAATTAATAAATATATATTTTTAAAATGATGTTTCATTCATAATTATTATTAAAAAACAATCTTTAATTTACTAAATTTATAAAATCAAAAGTCCACAGGGTCTTGGATGGACGGTGATTGGGTACTCTGTTAAGACACTCCTTTACGTGAAGTCACCAGTTCAATTCGCTACCACGATCGAGGTGATATATTAGACATGATGATGATGTGGTCCCACCCAAACTAACAAAAAATAAATCTATAAAATAAAATTAATTGTAATGTTATTTTTATAATCTAATATTTTATGAACATTTTTTTAAATAATCATAGTTGATTTATAGATCAATAAGTTATATATTTTAATTTTATTAGAAATAATTTGAAATTTTTATTTAATGATTACATATAGCAATATACATTTTGAAAATTAATTGCAAAGATTAATTATATATTATATGTTAGGACCCTACATTGTCCCTTTTTGATCATATATTTTGCTATCATGTCACCCTTTTTCCTATCCATATTTAAAGTCCATGTTATTACTTTAACCCATTTTTCCGAGGGTATAAAATATTTCTTCTCATTACTATATGTTTAATTTATTTTAAATATAATTACATTACCTTCATAGTTAATCGTTGATCAGATAGTTACTGAAACAATTTTATCATTGTAGTCTACGTTGCTGAAACAGTCAGAAGACTGCAAGTTTATCATTACAATTTGTGTTGTTGAAACAGTTAGAACAATGTGCAAATCCCATTGCTGAAACAACTCGTGATTTTCATTTTATATTCAGAAGCAACAAAAGAAAATCATCGAAGGAGCTATTACACTGGCCGTAACAACTACATTCCAAAGTCGGCATTGCCACAACCATTGTAACAACATTTTGTTAATGGAAGAACTAATTATCCTATTTTGGCATATCGGGTTAAAGATAGGATTTATAATGTAATCAATTGTAATAGATGTGTCCTCTTTAAAAAGAGGAGACATCAACATTAGAGGGACTATGGACAGACTACGGGAAGGTCTAGCTGAAAGTGAAAGGACTGGAATCTTTTGTAATATGATACATTGACAGATGAATAAAATATTGTTCTAAGCATTCCTTTCTAGTTCTTTTTTCTGGGGAATCTTGTGAGAAGGAAAGGGCCCACCTTCATCACAAGATTTATGCATTAAATTCATGTAGTGTGTTAAGTGTTATTTTCCATTCATACCTTGTTAATTTTTTTTTACTGAATTTGCTTATGTGTTATTGGAACCTTGCACTTATTGCTGAAACTCTATTCTTCAATTGATTATTGCATTACTTTCATAAATTCATCCACAACTAATTAGTGAGCGCTTTAATTGGTAATCGAGTTTACAAAGTGAGTTTGTGAAGCATAGTTAGGTGCTGAAGATTCCTGCTTGGGGAATAGGGTCTTGTTCTTTGTTAGAGCATAACTAGTCTTTTCCTCTACAGATTGATTTCTTTTCCTAGATTGTTCTTTTTAATGTAATCAAGGATTTTTTTATGATTGTCTATAATAGAGAAATTGTTCATGTTGTAACTCAGAGTAGAGCTTTAGTTTTTTTAAGGCAAGGTGTGATTAGTATATTTCTTACTACAACTTTTTATTGCTTTTGAGATTGAGCATATACAGTATGTAGTTGCCTTTGAAATAAACAGACTTCCCTGGGCTGAAAATTCATGTAGCACTTAGTTGTTTGAATTAGTAAGAAATTAAAGTGACCAACATTTTGGCGCTATTGCCAGGGAAGACAATCATAGATTTCAAAAGCAATAATGTTTTCCTTTTAGATGTGTGGAATGCATGACAGGACGCAAGAAAACTAACCCTACAGGTGGCAAGGGAAAAGGAAGAGGAGGAAGAAAGAACTTCATTGATGAGATTATATCAAAAGCTGAAACTTCTCAGAGGTTAAGCTCTCGAAAGTCAAAGACTCAGCATTCTTTTCAAACAAACTATGAAACAGAGGAAGTTGTGGGCCCTAAAAAGGTTGAGGAAATAGTAGAAGATATTGAGGAACCAATAGAATACATTGAGGAACCAGTTGAAGACATTGAGGAGCCAACAAAAAACGTTGAAGACCGAGCAAGTGCAGCAGGAGAACAACCAATGGAAAGGAATAATGAAGGACTCTTTGGTGGAGGATAGATAGGAGGAGAAGGAAGAGATGAGAATTCTCTCTCTACCTTGGGATTTCCTATTGGTGATCTTCCCATAGGGGCAACTCCCATGAAGAATATCCCACTTTTAGCCTTACCTAACTTCCATGGTTTATCTTCTAAAGATCCTAATGAGTTTCTTTTTGAGTTTGATATATTATGCAGAAGCTATGATTATGTTACTAATGCTCAGAAACTGAAGCTATTTCCAGCAACACTAAAAGGAAATGCACTAAGATGGTTTATGAGTCTAGGAGGCCATGTAATCATAACATGGGAACAAATGAAGTAGAAGTTTTTGACCAAATATCAAGACTACTACCAGAAAAGAGAAAAAGGAGGAACTATTTAAGATGGTACAAAAGGAGGACGAAAATATGGAGGACTTTTTGGAAAGCCTGTAATACAATCCGCAGAGATCCAATCATCCCGATGTAAGTAAATATATTCTTAAAACAATAGTATTGAAAGGGGTAAGGGATGATTGTCTAGACATGTTAAATATTCTTGGTAAAGGGGACATATCTAAAGAATCATATGATGAAATTTTTAACCTTTGCAAAAAATGTTCAAGAGGAGCTGTAAGGAATAGATCAAACAGCAGGGATAATACATATTCAAGAGTCCAAAAATCAGCCAATGGAGGAGAAACAAGAGCTGAAATAGGTACTTGAGGAATTCAAAACTGAAATGTTAATTTCTTTAGCTTCACAGATTGACACCTTGCAAGTTAAGAAGAAAGAAGCAGAAGCAAAAGCCGCTTTGGCTATCTTTTGTCCCAAATGAAGAGATAAACATCCACTAAGAGAATGCCCATTGGACAAAGTGCCAATTTGCACCCTTTGTGAGAAGGACCATGAAACACAACAATTCCCTTCTTTACCAGGAATAAAAGTAGCATTGCAACCAACCGAAGAAGAAGCTGAAGTGGTCTATTTGCTGACACAAAGAAGGTAATGGCAACCACGAGGACAAGGTATGAACTCTAATATGCCATTTACATCTTCTAATTGGTGGAGTAATCATCCTTCTTTTAATCAAGCAAACTACCTACCCTTTAACCAGATGCAATACCCACCCCTCAATCAAATGAATTACCCACCCATGCAGCAAACAAACTCTCCCTTTGTAGACCCTGCAATGTGGACTCCTTGGCCTCCACAACAACAATCTTATTTTAATCAATGGAATCCAAACTGGAGAGCTCAACAAATCCCATTTCCAAATCAATTTCCTCAGTTTCAGTAGCCACTCACTCTACCATCAGGTGCTCCACCAAATAATCAAATGATGAGACCCCAACTGCCTGTACAACCAAACCCTAACCCCAATAATAAAGTTGTGCAAGTCGTTGATATTCAGAACCAGGTTATACCTCCTGTTTTCCTTGCGCGGTGTAATGATATTCATTTATGATCTGGGAAGATAGTCGGACCTATTTGCTTTCAGGAAAACTAGTGTATGCTCAGATCATCTAGTCCCACTAAGATGGGTAGCTATCTTAGAAACAAACAATTCAAAGTAACTTGTGTTTTCCTTTATGAGAGATATATGAGAGAGAAGCAAAGAGCATCAACCTCAGTCTTTCACTTGGCTCCTTGCTTGTTTCCTCTCTCCCTTAATAGAGCTTTCACCACTCCTTTCTCACTTGTCCCACTTCAAAGAACACCTATAGAGTCAAGGTAGAAAAATACCATCAAATAATAGAGATCTATAACCATAAACAATGTAGAATTAGATGTACATTGACCATACAAATGCATACACAAATACAAGATTCAGAAATATACAAGTATATGGAGGAAAAATCAAATAGCTTTATTGATAGAAGTAGTACAAGAGAGGATTACAACCCAGTTGTCTAATCCAATTCCATCCTCCCAGCATGAAAGCCCTCTTCACCTCATGAAAATCTAGATTACCCAACAATACAATGTCTCAAAGAGAAACCAATAGCACTTCCTTACAGATTACCAAATTCCAGCCTCTAGATCTCTAGGATGAGGGATCCATATATAGATATTTGCAGGGGGGTGAGTCAGCTTCTAGGATTTTGATTAGTGTGATTTCACTAAAATTTCTTGGTTCCACTTGGAGATTTCATGATCTCTTACTCATCCCTGGGCGAATTCAGAGAGGCAAGTGTCATATGAGCAGTTTCTACAAGATTCTCTGGGTTTCCACCTAGCAAACTGCCTCTACCATTTGTTTGATCTCGCTCATCGCACCCTACATAAGGGATTTTCAGTATGCATCACACTTTTTGTGTGTCACAGGTGAGATGCATTGCACCCTTAGCACTGAGCAGTCTGTATGGTCCAGATTTGACCAGTTCTGAGTAGCTTCTTAGGGAGAACTTCTGGGAAATAATGTAATCAGTTGACCTCTATCTTTTAGGGTATGAAACAACACTTTTAGGGGTTTAGAAGCCCTTGGTTTATGGACATATGTGATTGGGGTTGCAGTGCCCAAATATATCTATCACAGTTTCCCCCTAAAGCATGAGGTCATAAATCTTCTGATGTCAGGTGAAATGATTTATCATGAGGATCCGAGGTTTTTCGAACTTGAAGTGACCTATAATAAGATACAATACAATACATTATCTTCATAATATTTTCATGATCTAGCTGAGGTGGGCATTCCCATGCTCAAATTTATAAATTCATTTTCATGTACATAGGACAGATAATCGTCTGTGTGGTAGACTTGATGATTCTAGTAGAACCATCATCCTTTAGCTTGGATGATTATCTATGCAGCTATGGAGTACATTTGATGTCTTTATTTTCCTGAATATATCGCAGCCCGGATGGATGAAACTAGATATGGGGTCTTCAAACTCATTCAATCTTCACCCAAAGTACAAGTCGATCCATGTGATAAGATGTTCTGGTGTCGAACATCGAAAGACATCGCTTGATTAGTAGCCAGTGATGTAAGTTGTTAACAGGTGTGAGAGGAATCAACAATAATGATAATGACCCTGAAGGTACTGCAGTACAATTCACATGGTGCGAATACATGATTCAATGTCGAACAACACGCAAAATCTTTCAGTCGAACGCCATTGATGTAAACCTATCGCCAGAAGTGAGAAACTTGCCATTGAGGCATGCAATCTTCAAAGTACTGAAAGGGTTGTCCCTAAGTCAATTTCTTGGATAATGAGTTGATGTTGACAAGAAGTGACCCATCGTAGGAGGGCCTTAATGAATCCCATACCTACGACAAGAAACGGAGCAAATGATTTTGTGGAGGTGAAAACTATCTGATGATACATGGTTCAAGGTGGCGGTCATGAAAAATGGAGCGTGAAGGTATTGCAGCGGATGAGGCATTAGCTGGGTTGTTGAATTATCTAAGCGACTTCTCTTGAACATATCGCTGACACTGAAATGGATTGGTAGTGTTAACCCCAAAAATGGATGGTACGGAGGACCAATGGTGATATGACTGGTGAACAGAATAACCCAACCCGACTCAATCATGGTGATGGAGTGAAGTGTCATGTTCAAGAGCGACCTGCTACCAATGATGTTCTTCAAGTTTTCTTCCCCTTTTTCCCCAATCATTGTTGACTAGTACCACTTTATTTTTGTCAAGCTTGAGGAGGATAACATATGCTTGTTCTATAATTTTCCCTTCAGGAAAACCTATCGCCATGTTTTAGCGAGCCTAGTGACAATGAAACTCGCTCTCGTTCGTATGCACAAGTTTGTCACTATTGTTTTAAAGAGTTTAGTGACAAAGATAACTTGTTACTTTTCAATTTTAGAGAGTCTGAAAAGAGACAGAAAGGAAACTCCAAGAGTCCTTTTTCATAGTATAATCCCTTAAGTCTGAAAAAGTATAAAATAATACGAAAGGGATGACTTTTCCAATCACTTTAGCGAGCCAAAAAAGACAAGCACTCGATATTTTTGTGTAATGATCCCTCAGGCCAAAAAAGATTAAAATATAAAGGAGAGATGGTACTTCTAATCACTTTAATGAGTTGGAGAGGCCAATTGTTTGGCAATATTTTTATATTTTATGAGTCTAAAAAGGGCTTAAAAGAGACTCATTATTTCCAAACACTTTAACGAGTTGGAATGCTCGACAATATTTTCATATTTAACGAGTCTGAAAAGGTTTTAAAGGAGAATCATTATTTCCAAACACTTTAACGAGTTGGAACGCTTAATAATCTTTTCATATTTAACGAGTCTAAAAAGGATTTAAAGGAGACTCGTTTTGGAGGAACGAGTGATGTTTTCGGGTAGCAGTTGGTTCCAGGTAAGCTTGGAACTTTTCAATCACGCTAGTGTAAAGAAGGTGGCTAACAGAATCACTCGTCGCAGCTGTTCCTCAAAAGGGTAAACAATCAAGTGGAGGCATATGATTGGCTAAAAAGTGGAGGTGATGGTAAGAACACAACCAAGGCTCAAAAGCTGATAGCAATGCGATCACAAAGGTTATTTACCGAAGGTGGGATCATTTTTTAATGAGCTTGAACTCTAGGGGAACATATGCTGATTGCTAGGTTTATTTTTTAACGAGCTTGAACTTCGCAGAAACATGCTTGTGCCAGTCATCTATTAAGGATATGTCTCACTAGTAGGTTCATTTTTTAGGGAGCTTACCCCATGCGAAACTTTGCTCCTGAGCCTTTCGTATGCAAACTAGAAATGACCGAGCTACGAGGTTAAAGTTTTGAGATCCTACAAACTAAGAAAATAAAAGGTCATTTTTCACTTGCATGCAAAAGGTTTGCATGCCCCGAGGTATAAAGTAGAGTTTCTAGGTTACCATATGGAAGTCCTTGCATTAAAGCAAGATTTTTTCATCTGCGTAGCAGCCAAAACACTTCCTTGGATTTGTCCATCGAAATAGACAAAGGTGAATGGTGTGAGCTTCCAATCATATAATCTTTGACGAGGAAATCCTATTCCAGACGGATCCCATTTTCCTAAATGGACGGGTGTGTCAGATTGGTCATATATCCTATGAGGAAACATATCTTATATCTGGGGTTTTCCTACTGTAGTAGGCCAGGGCACATGCCCCCTAGGTTTAGTCATATTCACTGAATCACCTGCGGTCATCAGGTGGATAGACTGGATGTTGATGAGACATTCCTTGTGCAAAAAGAACATTTATGGATGGCATTTGACTAGTATCCATGTTTGAACCGGAGAAGGAAATTTGGTCAACAAGCTATACCATTTTGCCTTCATACGGGAAACACATCACTTGAAAGAGTGATGAAACAATAGCTCCCATGTTGCAAATGTAGTCACACCCAAGGAGTAGATTTTAATCTAATGGCCCTTGGACTACCATCAAGTTCAAGTGAACATTTTTCCTTCTCAAAGTTATAGGAACATTTGGAAGGATCCCTAATGGTCAACTGGTTCCTTTATTGAAGCCTGACAAATTTCTAATCTCAGGCAGAAGCGATGGTGAACCAAGCGCTTTCCAAGCAGTTGAGGAAAGGATACACACGGAAGCCCCTTCATCTATGATAGTGCCAGCCATGATCATTTTGTACACTTTTACTATGATTCTGAATGGCACATTAGATGGTAGGCGGGGTCTCGCTAGTAGATTCCAATCGAAGGAAATGACTAGATTGCTTGGAGGAGGGACTGAATAAATGGCTGGATGAATCTCTTGAAATGGGGAACTTCCTTCCTGCAGTAAAGGAATAGGAAGATTGTCCCCAGGTTCATTGGACTCTGTGTTAACAAAAATAATTTGAACGGTGTCATTCTCATTCTCTTTGGAGACTGTATCATGTAAATATGGACCTTCTGAAGACAAGATTGTGTCGACTACCATTTCAACCTATTGACTTTGGTTCGGTGTGGACTCAAAAGGTTTATATTCAATGATAGACATTTCGACTGACACCAGAGGTGTGTTAGTCAAATTTTCAACTAGCAATGGACTTGGCAAGAGTTTCTTGTATCCATGAGGAATTTGCTGCAGTGAAGCAAGATAGTTATCCAAGACTCTTTTAGCTTCATCCAGGAAAGGACAATGGTGGAGGGCATGATCGCCGTCACACAGCCTACAAGGAAATTTAGATCTTCCTTTCTGTCCATTAACTTCATTTTCACTAGTTGACGGTGTACTCTCAACATGATCGACAAAGGCTGAAGACACCGAATTGTGCAAGCGGGGATACCAATCCCTTAGGATCCACGGGATGCAAGGACAATCTTGATGATAGTGGTCTCCTTTACAAATGACACATGGAGATTTGGGTTTGGATGGTGCAGTGTGTGTATTTTTGCTAGATGATGCCTGGTTGCCCCTTTTCACCGTTGGCTCCTTCTTCTTCTCCTTCCCTTTCTTCTTCTTCTCAGTTACTTGGTTTTTAGTGTTACTAGTTTCACCAAGCGAAGAGGAAGAAAGAGAGGGAGAAACAAGCAAAGTGAAAGGTGGGGGAGAAACTTCAGTATCATCTAGTTGCTGATTTGATTGCTCAAGAATTATGGTGTTTTTAACGACAGAGGTCGAGATTAGCCATACTAGCATGCCAATTGTGAGTCCTGGAAGGGACAATGTAGCCATGTATGGAGCACCAATATGTCCCCAAGAAGAGAAAGGATGAGGATTCCCCCCAAGGGGAAATCCTTGATTGGTGGACTCCATTTTCTCAACCTAAGACCAATGAGGGAATAATGATGTTATTCCAATTAAAATAAATTTTATGACGCTTTGACACAACTTTCGTTTTCAACTTTTAAGAGTCAAGGAAAAGCTAAAGGTGACTCTAGTCGCCTTCGATTTTTAATGAGCCTGAAGTGACAAGTGCTCAGATGGACCTTTTCCTTTAAGGAGTCTAAAAAGGAATGAAAGTGACTGCTCTAGAAGTATATAGAGAGGGATTACCAAACCAACCACAAAACTGCAATATACACCTTGGTGGTAAATTATAGAGAAATTACCGAGGACTTTATGTACGGAAGTCAATCTTCCCAAATTCTGTGTTCAATGCATTGCGATCGATAGGGCGGCAGACATGACTTCTTAAGGATAAAGGATATCAACCTATTGTGGTCTCCTAAAATATACTCGATGGTATATGGGAGCACAAGTCCGTACTAGCACTTGTCGTATCAAAGAGGAGGAAGCACCCAACCTATGATGAAAATGATAGTTACCAGGCTTTACGACATCAGAATACGTCTCTAGCCTAGACTTCTAAATGTTGTGCGTTAGGTTCCAAAGTGTTTTTATGTTCATTGAGGTTTATTTTACAATTGATATTTCTTAAGAAGTTTGCCTTTCAAGGTTCACCACATGATGTAGATGTACAATTCCTAAATATGCAATATAAGATGATAAACAGTCGTTTATTTTCTTTTAGCAATGAAAATCCTAGCTACTAAGGAAGGAGAGTAAAATTATTTCAACATAAAGCAAAGAGCACACACTAAATGCACTTTTCCTAAATCAATTTTTGCATGCAGTCTAAATGCAAATGCACATGCAGTCTAAATGCAAATGCACATGCATGTATTTGTTTTTCAGTTTCCTTAATGTGAGAATGACAAAAAGAAAACTAAGTACAGATTTGAACTATTTTTCTTCAAAGTGACACTTTATCAGTTTCTTTTAAAAAACAAAAGGAAGACTAAGACGACACTTTCAATTTAGAATGGAAAATTGCTTTTGACACTTCAAATAATTGACAATTCAAATCAAATACAATGGAAAAAGTATAATCGACTATTTAAAAGAGGAAGACTTTACGACACTCTTTTACTTGACTGAAAATGACAATTGCGACACTTTCGAATCAAAGAATGATAGTTCGATTAAGCTATTTTTTGCAAAGGAGGATTGTACATGATGAAAAATACATAAAAAGAATTCACAATTCCTTACCAATGGAGGTTGAATAATGTAAAGGAAGAGAGTTTCAATAGTGATATACTGATCATAGACAGAAAAACTACTGAATAGAGCTAAAAACAATGAAGAAAAACCAAAACCTGGAGGCAGAAATAGTCTCACTCAATCATTGCACTTGTCCTTAAGGGAAGCAGTGATTCATCTCACCTACAACACACGGGAGGTGTGATGCATCTAGACTGCCAATGAGAGATAGTGCGATGGTCCAGGGACGAGATTGAGCTTGGTTTTCACTCACAGTTTGCAGCTAAGTTCAACGATTTGGGCTAAGCTTATGATAAGAAGTAAACACAAAGTATATGGGTTGATCTAATGAGGTTATTGAGCTACCACCAGGGCTCTTATGATGTTTGCAAGTCAAATTTTTAGTTCATAAACAAACCCAGAGATTGACTAAAGCAACGTTGATCTACTTTGCACTTGCATAGCAAATGCAGTTCGCAGGCTAGCTAGATTAACTTCAGGCTCCGTCTATAGTTTATAAAGCAAACAAATAGTAACAAACAAAGAAACTATTCGCTCCTGAGTGGAGTCGTCATTTTGTTTCTGGGAAAACTAGTATCTACTTGGATCTGCTAGTCCCACTAAGATGGGTAGCTATCTTAGAAACAAACAATTCAAAGTAACTTGTGTTTTCCTTTATGAGAGATAGATGAGAGAGAAGCAGAGAGCACCAACCTCAGTCTTTCACTTGTCTCCTTGCTTGTTTCCTCTCTCCCTTGATAGAGCTTTCGTCACTCCTTTATCACTTGTCCTGCTTCAAGGAACACCTATAGAGTCAAGGTAGCAAAATACCATCAAAGCATAGATATCTATAACCATAAACAGTGTAGAATCAGATGTACATTAACCATACAAATGCATACACAAATACAAGATTCAGAAATATACAAGTATATGGAGGAAAATTCAAATAGCTTTATTGATAGAAGTAGTACAAGAGAGGATTACAACCTAGTTGTCTAATCCAGTGCCATCCTCCCAGCATGAAATCCCTCTTCACCTCATGAAAAGCTAGATCACCCAACAATACAATGTCTCAAAGAGAAACTAATAACACTTCCTTACAAATTACCAAATTCCAGCCTCTCGATCTGTAGGATGAGGGATCCATATATAGATATTTGCATGGGGGTGAATCAGCTTCTGGGATTTTGATTAGTGTCATTTCATTGATAGTTCTTGGTTCCACTTGGAAATTTCATGATCTCTTACTCATCCCTGGGTGAATTCACAGAGGTAAGTGTCATATAAGCAGTTTCTAGAAGATTCTCTAGGTTTCCACCTAGAAAACTGCCTCTGCCTTTTGTATTCTCTTGGTCATCGCACCCTCCAGAAGGGATTTTTAGTATGCATCACACTTTTTGTGTGTCACAGGTGAGATGCATCGCACCCTTAGCACCGAGCAGTCTGTATGGTCCAGTTTTGACTAGTTCTGAGTAGTTTCTCAGGGAGAACTTTTGGGAAATTATGTAATCAGTTGACCTTGATATTTTAGGGTATGAAACAACAATTTTAGGGGTTTAGAAGCCGTTGGTTTATGGACATATGTGATTGGCGTTGTAGTTCCCAAATATGTCTATAACATTGATGACATTACGTCTTCTAATTCTGATAAAGAAGAGAGAGAGAAAAATAATTTACATAAGGAGGTACAACCACCCTCTAATAAGGGTGCTGAAATAGCAGAGCCACCATTCCCTGAATGTTTAGCTTTGACTAAGACACCTGAGCTGCCTGCTTTTAATATTTTAGGGGAATTACAAAATCTTTATGTTAAAATTCCACTCTTACAAGCACTCAGAGATGTACCAATTTATGCCAGAACTATGAGAGATATTTGTATTAAGAAACCTGGTAGGAAAGCTAAAGATCCCCTTACAGTTCATGTTATGGGTGATCTATTTTCTTTAATCTCCGATAAAGCCTCTCCTATTAAATATGGTGATCCTGGCCATCCTATGGTTATAGTACAAATTGGAAAAACTATTATTTCATGAGTTCTGGTAGATTTAGGAGCTGCCATAAATATTATGACTCTTGAAACTTCACAATTGTTACAGCTGAAGAATGTCATCAAAGGGACACCAACCATTATGGAGTTAGTTGACCGTTCTACAATAAAACCAAAAGGATTCATTGAAGACCTAATCATTTCAGTTGAATCCTATAATTACCCAGCTGACTTTGTGGTATTGCAGACTAAAACAAAGTTGGGGGGACATCCTCTAATTCTGGGAAGGCCCTAGCTAGCCATAGTCGATGCTTTTATCAGCTGTAGATCTGGTTCAATGATAATTTCTAATGGATGGGAAACCAGACAGCTTACTCTCTACCCTCATGCCACACCCATGATTAATAATGATAATTCTGTAGGGTTGGACTATGATGATAATGCTACTCAACCTATTTTGAATGTTGGACAAGCTTTAACTCTTAAGGATACCATAGAGGATGAAGTAATTAGTAATTTTATTTATGAACCCTCCTTGGTCACTTCTAAAACATATAATCAATTGACTACAATTTTGGAATCTGAAACCCAGGAAAAGCTTAAATTTGAAGATCTACCTCAATCATCAACTACCATATCCTCTAAAAGCATAACAGTAGAAATCGAACCTGGAAAAACATTGAACATAAACCCCAATTTAACAGATGCTAGAACACGACAACTAATGAAGTTACTTCATGAAAATAAGGAAGCATTCAGATGGGACTATATAGATATGAAGGGAATCTCCCTTGAATTATGTACTTATCGCATCTATATCAAGGAAGGTTGCCAACCAATCTGTCATCCCTAGCGATAAATGAATCCCAATTTGAGGGAAATTGTTAAAGAAGAAATTCAAAATTTGTTTAATGCAGGGTTTATATATCCCATATCTGACAGTGAATGGGTTTCTCCATTAGTGATAGTACCTAAGAAAAATGGGAAATGGAGAGTGTGTGTAGATTATAGAGCCTTAAATAAAGCCACTCAAAAGGATCACTTCCCCTTGCCATTCATTGATCAGGTGTTAGATAGTTTGTCAGGGAAGAAATTCTTCTCCTTTTTAGATTGTTTTAGTGGATATAATCAGATCAAAATTTCACCCCAAGACCAAGACAAAACCACTCTTACTAGTCCCTATGGAACTTTTACCTATAGAGTCCTCCCATTTGGACTATGTAATGCTCCAACAACTTTTCAAAGAGAAGGGATAGGAATCTTTTCTGATATGCTTAATGACTCTATGGAGATATTTATGGATGACTTTACCCCTTATGGTGTGACTTTTGAAGTTATAAAACCTTGAGAAAGTACTTAAACGTTGTGTACAAGCTCACCTTTCCCTAAGTACTGAAAAATGTCATATGATGATGAATGAAGGAATTGTACTTGGACACTTTATTTCATTTCAAGGAATTCAGGTAGATCCATCCAAAATACAGGTAATTCAGACCCTTCCTACCCCTAGAACACAAACTGATGTGAGAAGTTTTTTAGGACATGATGGATACTACAAAAGATTTATCAAAATTTTTTCTAAAATAGGTTCTCCTTTGTTTGTGTTACTTATGAAAAATGTGGAATTCAAGTGGACTGATCTTTGCCAGAAAGAATTTGATGAACTCAAGCATCAGTTACCTACAACTCCTATTTTAAGGGGCCCTGATTGGGCACTTCCCTTTCATATGTCCTCTGATGCTTTGGATACTGCAACTGGAGTTGTCTTGGGACAAGAGGAAAACCATCTTCCTTATGCTATCTATTTCATTAGTAAGAATATGGCTCCTGCTGAGCTTAATTACACAGTTACTGAAAATGAATTTTTAGCAGTCATTTATGCTATTAATAAATTTCAAAATTACATTACTAGTTACTCTACTTTTGTTCATACTGACCACTCGACTATTAAGTATTTAATGAACTAAGCTGTCACAAATGCTCGAGTCACTAGGTGGTTACTCTTATTAAAAGAGTTTGACATTACAATTGTAGATCGACCAGGTAAAGAAAATATAGTTGCTGATTTCCTTTCTCTGTTAAAAGCTGATGATAATACTCTAGTAGATGATTCCTTTCTTGATGAGTATTTATTTGCAGTATCCGCTCACTCACCTCGGTATGTAGACATTGCAAATTATTTGGTTGCATGGAAGTTACCATCATACCTATCACATCGAGAGAAAAGAAAGATCATTCAACAAAGTGCACGGTATAGCTGGATAAGTGGGTGTACTTTTCTATATAGGACTCGATCATGAAATCTAAAGATGCATTAGAGAAGATGAGGTTTATGATATACTAAAGGCTTGTCATGATGGCCCTTGTGGAGGGCATTTTGTTGATAAGAGAACGACACATAAAATTCTTAGGATGGGTTATTATTGGCCCTCACTCTTCAAATATGCAAAGAAATATGTTCGGGCCTGCGATAGCTATCAGAGAATGGGTCAACCTAATCATAGAGAAGAAATACCATTGAATCCCTAGGTAATACTTGAACCCTTTGAAAGATGGGCTCTAGACTTTGTAGGGCCCATTAATTCTCCATCCAATCAAAGAGTTTACATATTGGTTTGTATAGATTATATGACTAAATGGGTGGAATCTAACACACTTATTAGAGATAATAAACAATCTGTTTTAGCCTTTCTATTTGAAGAAATCTTTGTTAGATTTGGAGTGCCAAGAGGGCTAGTTACAGATGGAGGACCTCCTTTCAATTTTCATGGTTTTAAAGCCATGCTTCAAAAATATTATATTCATCATAGAATGACTACACCATACCATCCCAAGCCAATGGATAGGTGGAGAGCACAAACAAATTTATAGAAGCCATTTTAATAGAAACAATGAAGGAAAGCAGGAAGGATTGGTCTCAATGGCTCCCTGAAGCATTATGGGCTTATAGACCTACCTGGAGAAATACTATAGGATTTTCTCCCTATGAATTGGTTTATGGTAAAAGTGTTGTTTTTATTGTGGAATTTGAAATTAAAACCTTAAGAACTACTTTAGATATTAACCTTGATTTGACTGATGCACAGATAACCAGGTTGCAGCAGCTCCAGGAATTGGATGAAAAAAGATTAGATGCGATCCATCAAACAACTTGATCCAACAATAAGGAACTAGGTGGCATGATAAAACCATCAAGCATAAGAAGTTCCAAAAAGGTAGTTGGGCTTTAATGTATGATTCTCAGTTTGAAAATTTTCAAGGGAAATTACGTACAAGATAGCTGGGACCTTACGAAATAGACACCATTTTTCCCAATGGAATAGTAAGGCTCCTAATAATTGATGATTCTAGAAAACCATTATTAGTAAATGGGTATTGGCTCCATCTGTATCGGAAACCCATTTCTAAGGAGCATTTTAAGGCCACTTGCATGGGAGATTCACATTATTTCATTTTGGGGAAGTCCGCTGCCCCTCATTGCACCTAATTTTTGCATTGTATTTTTAGCATTAGATTAGATTTCTTAACTAATAATCCTTGTCAAGGGTTGGCATGTTACAATTGATTATTTTCCAGATGGAGGAAAGGCTGATTAGAAAGGAAAATCCTACTACAGGTAGATCTAAGCTTCATTTTGTGAAGCATCGTCATCTCATTTCAATCTATAGTTCATTTCCCCATTTTCCATAACATTTCCATCATCTTCTCCCTTTTCTCTTCCCCATGTTTCCCATTATTTTCAGCAACATATTTCCTATTTCATATTTCCATTAGCAATACTCTTCAGCAACATTTTTCCTTATCTTGTTGCTAAAACACCATCCTCCACCCATTTTCCTGTTGTTGAAACACCATCCTTTATCCATTTTCCCGTTGTTGAAACACCATTTCTTTTCAAAGAAAAACATTACCACACACTACTTTCCATTGTGAAAATCACTTCTTCCATTAGTTTTTTATAACTTTGTCCTTTCACTTCCTTCTCCTATGATTATATAGGCCTTTTATATAATCATCCTCATGTTTCAAAACCCTCTTCGATAACTATTGATAATCTATTATCAACACGCACTATATTTTTAGAATATGTATCAAAGGTAAACATGAGGTATGTAATTATTATGTCTAAATACTATTAAACTATAGATAAATGAGAAGATTATGTCATTATTGCCACGATCCCCATACATTTAAAGTCATTATTTCAGCCATAGTTGGGGGAAATACCAAGATTATACACCATAATTTCACAGCAAGCCAATAATCGTCGTTATTTGACCCATGATTACGTCTTATCACCCCACCTTTGTGTTGTTACTCCATGTTCTAATTTCCAAAATTTACTCAGTCTGAAGTGTGGTAACTCGGTTTTTGACTATGCATTTTACTGAAGCTGGTTAAATATGGGAGGACTTGCTATTTGACATGAGCTCGGCTCGATAGCTCTACTAGAATTACACCCAGAGGTATATCATATTTTTCAGTGGGCAGGCTGGGTAGACTATTTTTAGAGGCTTCAGGGATTCGATCCACAACAAGGCCTTGAATTTGCACATAATTTACGGGATGGCTACTCTACTGTCCAGGGAGTTCGAATTTTGGTCTCAGAGTATGACATAGCATAGGTTTCAGGTCTACTGGTCACTAACACTCGATGGTTTAGTTGTAAGCATATAATTTTGAATGCACAGTAGGACTTTGTCCTACCAGGAGAGCAGGTCGAGCGCAAAGGCCACGGTGTCTGACTTCACTCATTACCACCTCCATGGCTGACGGTTGTTGAATTTCTCAGGCATTATCTCACCTGTGAAGGTCGCTACTAGGTAGTCTATCAGCATGATTTTGTCTTGTTAAATCATTTGAGACATGGTCGACTGTTGAATATTCCGTATTATTTACTTAGGTGTCTAAAGAATATGTCACATTACCGTAGACAGGAAAAATTCCCACTCCTTTCCCTCACCCATCACCGTCTTATCCAACTACTAATTCAGACAGGTTTTGCTCAACAAAACCCCCCTCTCAATAACCCACCCCTAGACCCTAAGCAACAGCTGAAATTCCTCAAGAAGTTGCTGAAATTCCTCAAGAAGGTGGTGAGAATCCTCAAGAAATCCTTGAAAATCCCTTCGAATAGTAACCAGGGAACATTCCTGATCCCCCAGAAATTTGACTAGCAGAATTAGCCAACGCAATTGACCCTCCCACCACATCAACTCCATCCCATAATTTAGCAGAATCTTCTAATCCTACTATCCACATTCCTAGTGATGATTCCAAAGATAACCTTCCTATCACTATGCCAAAAGGAAAAAAGCAAAATAAGATTGTTTTCCTACCAAAAAGATGAACGAGTGCCTCAACCAAAAAATCTACCATCTCTGATAGCCCTCCCCCTCAGAAAAAACTGACTCATAAAAGGAAAACTACTGCTCTCCCTGCCTTTTTACCCCAAAGATGAATGAGGGCATCAACTAAAGTGGCAACTGTTGCTACCATCCTAAATTCCTCGCCTATTGGTCTAAAACCCCATACCCCACCATAGTCCCAATTCCCTGAATCCTTACCTGGCTCTCCCTCGGTCACTGAAACACAAGAACCAGATGCCTAGGATTTTATGAAACCATTTCTTTCAGAACAAGTAGCTGTCACACAAGAACCAACTACTCATTCAACAGATGTCACACAAGAACCAGCTACTGATCCACAAAATTTAGATACCCAAGATACTACACATCAAGTAGTTGTCACACAAGAACCAGCTACTCATTCAATAGCTGCCACAGAAGAACCACCTACTGATATACATAATACAGATGACTAAGATGTTGCACATCACGTAGTTGTCACTCAAGAACTAGCTACTCATTTAGCAGCTGCCACACAAGAACCACCTACTGATATACAGAACACAGACGACTAGGATGTTGCACAACAGATAACTATTACACAAGAACTAACTATTGATTTAGCAGCTGCCACACAAGAACCACCTATTGATATGCAAAATCTGGATGCTCAGGATGCTGCAAACCATGTAGCTGCTACAGAACAACAAGCTACTCATCCAGTAGTTGCCACACAAGAACCAGCTACTGAGACTGTGATTTCTACACAAAGCCCAACCACCGTGGCTTCCCTGCTACAAGAAAATGAGTTTCTAAATCATAACTCGAAGCTTATAAGTAGGAATGAATAACAACAAGGGAAGCTTATGACGGAGAGCTTAATTTGTATACCTTAGCCCATGCAGCATCCATAGCTAAGAAAAGTGCAGAGAAAGTCCGATATAAGGAATATATGTGCAGCCAATGCAGTACCATTTATCAGCAAGCCGGGTGTAAAGTAGTTGAAGTCCCACTACTTGGAGCCTCCCCTGCATCCACTTCTTTTGCAATTAAAGAGGAACGCCCTACTGTCACATAAGAATCAGTCGAGCCCTCAATTTTTTTTGAAAAAGAGGTTAAACCACAAATACCTCTTCCTACTTTGACTGTTAAACTGAAAGTCTTGTACCTCGGCCTACTATGTCTGTTAAAACTAAAAGTAATGTACCTTGGCCTACAAAAATTGTGTTTACTCAAGCTGAACCTCGGCCTATAAAGAATGTTTTTACTCAGACTGGCAGCACTGAAGCACAAATTGATAAATGGAAGAAAGGATATGTTATGTCACAAGATAGGATCTTGCAGGAGCATAAATCACTATGGAAAAATCATATATATTCAAACTGGGAAGATTTGGAGCAAGTACTCCAACATTCTCGAGCCCAAAAGAAGGAGAATACACAACTAAAAACTAGATTGCTCCTTATGTTTGATTTGGTTCAGAGATTATTAGCTACCAGGAAGCCATCTTCCAATTACTCTGTTTTTCTTGCAGAATTCTTAACTTTCTTTCAAACAAAGGCAATTAAAGATGGGATACCCCATGAGGTATTTGGACCTGAACAATTTGTGAAAACTTTCACAGAAGCATCTACCAGTGAACAACATTTAATCTATGAATTGTATCTCCATAATGAAGCTATCCCTGAAGATAGGAAGCTCAATCTGAACCCTTTGGTTGGTGATGTTCAGATCAAGGCATTTGTCTCCTTCCTTGCTAATCAACTCACATGGAAGAATACCTTTCTTTCAGCAAGGCATAATGAAGACAATCGTCTTCTGTGGATTTTATTTGAGCCATAGAATTCTGCCATTCTTGTTGCTGAATATCGTCAACTTTTTAAGGAACCAGGAATGGGTGAACACATCAGGTAGCTACAAGCAACAAAGTTACAAGACTGCCAACATTTTGTTAAATCCAAGGGAACTCTTGTCTTAAAAGCAAACAACTTATTTTGACAACAATCTTCTAAGGAAAGGTAGGATATCACCCCTTCAGTCCTCCTAATGTTGAAGCAGCAATTTCAAGGGTACCTGACTATGTCAAATGTGTTCAACAATGTGCTAAAATATGGGTAGGATATCATTTTCATTTTCCTCTTCTACTGATGCCAACACAAGAGTATAAGGCTCATTATAGGTTGACCAAAAAGGAAGAAGCAGCAGCATGGTAGAAGTTACAAAATGTGCATGGCTTCAGAGATCTGGCTGATATCACCTTCTATAGTTACTGCCTAAGTAATTTTCACTCTAAGGCCTAGTACCCGAACTCAGATTCAGAGTAAATTTGCATGAGGACATGCAACCCTTTCAATTGGGGGGATGTTAGGACCCTACATTATCCCTTTTTGATCATATATTTTGCTATCATGTCACCCTTTTTCCAATCCATATTTAAAGTCCATGTTATTACTTTAACCCATTTTTCCGAGAGTATACAATATTTCTTCTCATTACTATATGTTTAATTTATTTTACATATAATTACATTACCGTCATAGTTAATCGTTGATCAGATAGTTGTTGAAACAGTTTTATCATTGCAGTCTACGTTTCTGAAACAATTACAACAATGTGCAAATCCCGTTGCTGAAACATCCTGTGATTTGCATTTTAGATTTGGTAGAAACAAAAGAAGATCATCAAAGGAGTTGTTACACTAGCCGTAACAACTACATTCCTAAGTTAGCATTGCCACAACCATTGTAACAACATTTTGTTAATGGAAGAACTAATTATCCTATTTTGGCATATCGGGTTAAGATAGGATTTATAATGTAATCAATTGTAATGGATGTCTCCTCTTTAAAAGGAGGATACATCAACATTAGAGGGACTACGGACAGACTGCGGGAAGGTCTAGCTGAAAAGGAGTGGAATCTTTTGTAATATGATACATTGACAGATGAATAAAGTATTGTTTTGAGCATTCCTTTCTAGTTCCTTTTTCTGGGGAATCTTGTGAGAAGTAAAGGGCCCACCTTCATCATAAGATTCACCCATTAAATTCCTGTAGTGTGTTAAGTGTTATTTTCCATTCATACCTTGTTAAGTTCTATTTACTGAATTTTCTTATGCGTTATTGGAACCCTGCACTTATTACTGAAACTTTGTTCTTCAATTGATTATTGCATTACTTTCATGAATTCATCCACAGCTAATCAGTGAGTGCCTTAATTGGTAATCGAGTTTACAGAGTGAGTTTTTGAAGCATAGAAATCAGAAACAGGTGTTGAAGATTCCTGCTTGGGGAATAGGGTCTTGTTCTCTGTTATATCATAACTAGTCTTTTCCTCTGCAGATTGAATTCTTTTTCTAGATTGTTTTTTTTAATGTAAGCAAGGATTCTTTGATGATTGTCTGCAATAGAGAAATTGTTCCTGTTGTAACTCAAAGTAGAGCTTTAGTTTTTTTAAGGCAAGGCGTGATTAGTATATTTATTACTACAACTTTCTATTGCTTTTGAGATTGAGCATATACAATGTGTAGTTTCCTTTGAAATAAACAAACTTCCCTGGGTTGGCAATTCATGTAGAACTTAGTTGTTTGAATTAATAAGAAATTAAAGTGACCAACATTGTTTAACTCTTTTAGTATAAGTATAGGTCACAACTTTATGATTTCTATGCTTGACTATGACTAGAAGGGTAGTTTTGTTTAGAGGTTTGTACAATTTAATTGTGTGTAAAATTGATTTTGTTTTGTGGTGACTAATTTTTAATTATGTTTTTTTTTTTTGTTCGAGTGTTTTCTATAGGCAGGACTATGTTGCTCACAACCCTTGTTTGAATAAGAATTTAGTTAGAATGAATATGTATGCAATATCTATGCAATTAAAAAGTATTTGTGGCAATTTAACAATTATAGTTTCAACCATATTAAAATTTGCAATTTATAAAAATATCTTTTCATTTTTCGTTTAAATTAATTTGTTTTGCATGTTAATTTCATATATAAAATTTTGAGATAAGTTTACCAATACATAATCTATAATAAATATCATTTCATAAAAATAAACAGCATGATGATAACCAATTAACAAACACAAAAATAATCTAAAATACAGATTCAAATTCGCTAACATCATCTATTTATATACACGTATAGCACATATAAACTTCATTAGCTAGCACACAAATCTAATAATATAACATGGCATCATCATCATGATCACATCTAAAAAAACACAACTATTGTCTAACATCATCACCACACACATCCTCTACAGCGCACAAGAACTCAACTTATATAATAATCCTTATTTATATATATGGTGTGTGTGTGTGTGTGTGTGTGAATAATGAATGATGAATTACAGAGTGAGGGTCCTTCGATTAAATACAATGTTGGGTACCTCTTGTTTGAATGTGGCCATGATCTTTGATCATTCCTTTGCCTAAAACCATAATAATTACAATTTAGTTTTTACATAACATTGCCTTCATCCCAAAATATTCTTTGGTCCTAAAAGCATACGTAATGACAAATGTTGTTGATGAAATGCTTCAGCCTCCCAAGAAGCTACTTCTTACGTAAGACCTTCCACTTGATCAGGTATTCCTTGATTACATGAGATCAAAGCTTCTTTTTCCTAGTGAATATGATACCTTTTGGCTCTAAGATGATTCTTTTTTCATCATCTAAGCATAGAAGCATTGTTTGTGTTGATTGATGGTCACCAAGTGCCCTTTTGAGGTGGGATACATGGAAGGTGTTGTGGAGATGAATTTTATTTGGAAGGCTTAAACTATATGCAACTCGGTTGATCTTTTTGTTGATCTGGTGTGGTCGATAAAACCTTGGGGCCAATTTATGTTTTCCTTTTTGTTTCAAGGGAAACTGTTTATATGGCTAGAGCTTGACAAATACCCATTCTCCAACTTCAAATTGTCTCTTAGTTCTGTTTCGGTCATCTTGCTGCTTCATACAGTTTCTTGCATTATTTAAATTTTGTTTTAGAGTTTGTACGACCTTTTGGGTTTCTTCTAGGTAGTTTTACCTGGATGATAGGCAGGTCCTTCCATTTTTGAGGTTCGTACCTATACAGAGCCTGAAATGGAGGCATTTTTGCCAATGTGTGGTAAGTATAATTATACCACCATTTAGGGAGGTGTAACAACTGAACCCACTTATTTTGTTTTCCTCTGGTGTAACAATGAAGGCAGGTTTCCAGACATTTATTGACAACCTCCATTTGTCCATCTGTTTGAGGATGGTAAGAGGAATTCATATTGAGGTAGGTTCCTATATGATTGAATAATTCCTTCCAAAAATTACCCTTAAATTTGGCATCTCTATCACTTACAATGGCCTTTGGAAATCCATCTAATTTGTAAACATTTTTGCAAAATATCACAGTGATTTGTTTTGCTGAGTCCGATTTTTTGATTGAAATAAAGTGAGCATACTTGGTGAGTCTGTCAACTACTACCATAATTTTATCCTTACCATGAAATACAGGTAAACCTTCAATAAATTCCATTGATATTACTTCCTATTTCCGATTCAAAATGTTTAAGGGATGAAGTACCGGGTGTCATAATATTTTCACTTTGATTACTTTGACATTTATCACATTCTGCTACATATTTCTGAATATCGCGACTCATTCCCTTCCAAAAGAATGTCTGCCATGAATTATAGTATGTTTTAAATAATCCTACATGTTTGACTAAAAATGAATCATGTGACTCTTTGAGGATCTTGGTTTTAAACCTAGAAATTGAATTTAGATAGATTCTTCCCTTGTACCATAGAATATTGGTCTTCCATTCAAATTTTGAGTTGTGCAGAAGGTTATTTATTATAACACTTATTTTTGGATCATTTACATACTCACTCGAATCACATTAAGCCT